>JAQZBX010010102.1:0-44883 GCA_029593785.1 Cabassous unicinctus
TGCTGCTTGTGCTCGCTGTGTCCATTTGCTGTGTGTTTTTCTGTGTCTGCTTGTCTCCCTTTGTTGGGTCGTCTTGTTGTGTCAGCTCACCGCGCCGTGCGGGCTAGCTTGCCTTCACCAGGAGGCCCCAGGAATCGAACCCGGGTCCTCCCATATGGTAAACGGGAGCCCTATCGATTGAGCCACATCCGCTTCCCTCAAACTGTACTTGACTTACACTTTGATTTATACTCCTTGCTGATGTAGATGCGTAGGTGTCTTTCTTTATAAACAAGAGTCACCATTCATTGGTTCACTTGATCTTGTTTCTTTTCCAAATCTTCTAATATAAGCTCTCTCAGTTCATTGCTTCTTCTTCTTTTTTCCTTTCTTCATTTTCCCTACTGCTCTGCTTTTGGAGTTTTAATTAGGAATATTGAAAGAGAGATTCATGAAGGATAGCTTAAGAAAATGTAAGACAACCCATAATAATATGAACCAGAAAGACTGGAATGACTTATGAAACTGGGATATACCATTGACCTCAGAAGCAGAGGTCCTGGATCTTCATTTTGGTGTTTCATTACCAGCTTGATTTGCCCACTTCTTTTGTATTCTATTCTTTCCACCAACTAGCTTATGCATTTTTCTCTTTTCAAAGCTTCTGCTTACTTGTACACATGAACTAGAGTCTCCTTAGCAATGACTCCTTTTTATGGATTCGTATACTCTCTAATCCCACTGCTAACTACCTGATTTCCTGTACATTCTTTTTTTTTTTTCAGTTAAAAACTTTATTGAAGTATATCGTTCATACATGAACATATGTAAACAATAAGTGTATAATAAAAGTTGTGCACTTACAAAACAAACATGCATAACATCATCCAGGGCTCTCAAAATACATCACCCCACCACCAATACTTTGCATTGTTGTGAAACATTTCTAACAAATTATGAAAGACCATTGTCAAAGTATTGCTAATAACTATAGTTTGTATCTTACATTTGTATTTTACCCCCAACCCACCCTGTTATTTTTTAAAATATATTTTTATTACAGAAGTTGTGAAGTTAACAAAAACAATCATGCACATGTATAGAATTCCCATACAATACCCCTTCACCAACACACCACATCATGGTGGAACATTTCTTACAGATTATGAGATACTATCATGAGACTGTTATCACTAACTTTGGTCCCTAGTGCACATTTGGCATATATTTTCCATATCCCTCTTTTATTAACACAGTACATCTTTGGCATTGATGCAAGGATATTTCAATATTGCTGTTAACTATAGTCCATAGGTGACATTAATTGTATTTTTCCCATGCTTCTCCACATTCCCACCACCTGCAATAGCCACATATATCCATTCTAGTTCACAGAAGGACATTCTTGCATTTGTACTATTAACCACAATTCTCATCTGCCTCTGGGTTCACTGAGTTATTCAGTCCCTAGATTATTCTCTAGCTTTCTTTCAATTGACACATACATCCCTAGACTACCCTTTTCAGCCACGATCCCATTCATAAATAAACTGCTACATACTATAATGTGTTAGCATCAATCTGTCCATTTCCACACTTTTACAGTCAAGTTAATTAAAATGTCTACATACATTAAGCATCAGTACTACTTCTCCTAATAACCTATACTCTACATTTTAATTCCATGCATGTATTCTTCATATTTAGTTCTTATTAGTGAGACCATGCAATATTTGTCCTTTTGTGTCTGGCTTACTTCACTTAGCATAATATCTTCAAGGTTCATTCATATTATCATATGTGTCCCAATTTCATTTCTTCTTACTACTGTATAGTATTCCATCGTATTAAACATCACATTTTGTTTATCCATTCATTAGTTGATGGACACTTGGGTTGTTTCCATCATTTAGCAATTGTGAATAATCCCTCTATGAACATTGGTGTGCAGATGTCTGTTCATGTCACAGTTTTCAGTTCTCCTGGATATAGTCCTAGTAGAGGAATTGCAGGACTATATAGCAGTTCTATATTTAGCTTCATGAGGAACAGCCAAACTGTCTTCCACAAAGGCTGCACAATTCTACATTCCCACCAACAGTGAAGGAGTGTTCCTATTTCTCCATAATCTCTCCAGTGCTTATTGTTTTCTGTTTTTTTTTTTTTAAATAATGGCCATTCTGTGTGGTGTGAATGGTATCTCATTGTCGTTTTGATTTGCATTTCTCTAATAGCTAGTGATATGGAACATTTTTTCATGTGCTTTTTGGCCAATTGTATTTCCTTTTTGGAGAAATGTTTATTTAAATCTTTTGTCCATTTTTAATTGGATTGCTTGCTCTTTCATTGTTGATTTGTATGATCTTTTTATATAGAATGGAAATACAACCCTTATTGGATATGTGGCTTCCAAATATTTTCTCCCATTGAATGGGCTGCCTTTTCATATTCTTGACGAAGTCCTTTAAATCACAAAAGTGTTTAAGTTTGAGGAGGTCCCATTTATCCATGTTTGTTTTTGTTGCTCTTGCTTTAGGTGTAAGGTTTAAGAATCCACCACCTACCACCAGGTCTTGAAGATGTTTCCCTATATTTTCTTCTAGGAACTTTATGGTACTTGCTTTTATATTTAGGTCTTTGATCCATTTTGAGTTAATTTTTGTATTAGGTATGAGATAGGGGTCCTCTTTCTTTCTTTTCCATATGGGTATCCAGTTCTCTCAGCAACATTTGTTGAATAGACTGTTCTGCCCCAACTGGGTGGATTTGACAGGCTTGTCAAAAATCACTTGACAATGCATCTTTGACAGACCTGGAGGAGTTAATATCTGCTGCTAAGGATTCAACTACAGATGCAAGAAAAAGAAGGTCTTTGTTCTGTCTCTTTCTCTGGTTATGGCAGCCAAGATTGAATGGCAGAATATAGCAAATTCTAAAAACATGGGGCAGGGGAAATAATCTTTGCAATTCAGAAATAAACTTATAAACAGCAAATAGCCTTTTTACTCTATACGCACATGTGCGTGCACACACACACACACACACACACACACACACATCACTTGACCATAGATGTGAGGGTCTGTTTCTGAACCATCAAGTCAGGTCCATTGGTCTATGTGTCTATCTTTATGCCAGTACCATGCTGTTTTTCCCACTGTAGCTAGGTAATATGATTTAAAGTCTGGAAGTGAGAGTCCTCCAACTTCACTTTTCCTTTTTATGATGTTTCTGGCTATTTGGGGCCACTTACCCTTCCAAATAAATTTGATAATTGTATTTTCCATTTGTTGAAAAAAATGCTGGTGGAATTTTTATTGGGATTGCATTGAATCTGTATATCAATCTGGGTAGAATTGACATCTTGATGATATTTAGTCTTCCAATCCATGAGCATGGAATTTTCTTCTAATTATTTAGGTCTGTTTTGATTTCTTTTAACAATGCATTGTAGTTTTCTGAATACAAGTGCTTTACATCCTTGTTTAAGTTTATTCCTAAATATTTGATTCTTTTAGTTGCTATTGTAAATGGAATTTTTTCCTGACTTCCTCCTCAGATTTTGCATTACAATTATATAGAAACACCACTGATTTTTGCATATTGATCTTGTATCCCCCCACTCTACTGAAATTGTTTATTAGCTCTAGCAGCTTTGTTGTAGATTTTTTGGGACTTTCTAGGTATAGGATTATATCATCTGTGAATAGCAAAAGTTTTACTCCTTTCTTTCAATTTGGATGCCTTTTATTTCTTTTTCTTGCCTGATTGCTCTAGCTAGAACCTCTAGCACTACATTGTACAACAGTGGTGACAGTGGGCACCCTTGTCTTGTTTCTGATCTCAGTGGGAAAGCTTTCAGTCTTTCACTGCTGGGTACAATGTTAGCTTCAGGTTTTTCATATGTAGTCTTTATCATGTTGAGAAAGTTTCCTTCAATTCCTATCTTTTATAGTATTTTTATCAAGAAACAATGCTATATTTTGTCAAATGCTTTTTTTCTGTGCCAATCAATAGGATCATGTGATTTATTAATGTGTTTAATTATGCTGATTGATTTTCTTGTGTTGAACCACCCTTGCGTGCTTGGTATAAAACTCACTTGATCATGATGAATAATTCTTTTAATGTGCTGTTGTATTCAATTAGCAAGTATTTTGTTGAAGATTTTTGCATCTATATTCATTAGGGATATGGGTCTGTAATTTTCTTAATATTTTTTATCTGGCTTTGGTATTAGGGTGATATTGACTTCATAGAATGAGTTTGGCAGCCTTCAATTTTTCTGAAGAGCTTGAGTAAGATTGGCATTAAATCTTCTTTGAATGTTTGGTAGAACTCACCTGTGAAACCATCTAGTCTTAGGCTTTTCATTTTGGGGAGTTGTTTGATAACCATTTCAATCTCTTTACTTGTGATTGGTTTGTTGAGGTCTTTTATGTCTTCTAGGGTCAGTGTAGGTTGTTGGTACATTCCTGGGAATTTTTCCATTTCATCTACATTGTCTAATTTTCTGGCATACAGCTTTTCATGGTATCCTCTTATGATCTCTTTCATTTCTGTGGAGTCAGTAGTAATATCTCCATTTTCATTTTTTGTTTATTTGCATTTTATCTCTTTTCTTTTTGTCAGTCTAGCTAAGGGTTTGTCGATTTTGTTAATCTTCTCAAAGAACCGACTTTTGGTTTTGTTAATTCTCTTTTTTTTGTTCTCAATTCCATTTATTTCTGTTCTGATCTTTGTTATTTCATTCCTTCCTTTTGCTTTAGAATTAGGTTGTTGTTCTTTTCTAGTTCCTCCAGCTGTGTAGTTAGGTAATGGATTTTAGCTCTTTCTTTCTTTCTTTTTTTAAGGTAAGCTTGAGGGCTATAAATTTCCTTCTCAGCACTGCCTTTGCTGCATCCCATAGGTTCTGATATGTTGTGTTCTCGTTTTCATTCATCTTGAGATAATTATTGGTTTATCTCAAAATTTCTTCTTTGGCACACTTATTATTTAAGAGTGTGTTGTTTAATCTCCATATATTTGTGAATTTTCCCTTTTTCTGCTTCTTGTTGATTTCCAACTTTATTCCATTATGATCAGAGAAAGTGCTTTGTATAATTTCGATCTTGTTGAATTTATTGAGATCTGCTTTGTGATCCAACATATTGTCTATCCTGGAGAAAGATCCATAAGCACTTGAGAATGAATATCCTGCTGCTTTTGCGTGCAATATTCTGTATATGTCTGTTGGGTTTAGTCCATTTATCATATTATTCAAGAGCTCTGTTTCTTTATTGATCCTCTGCCCAGATGTTCTATCAATGCTGAGAATGGTGTATTGAAGTTTCCAACTATTGTTGTAGAGATATCTATTTTTCCTTTCAGTTTTGCAAGTATTTTCCTCATGTATCTTGGGGCATACTGGTTAGGTGCATATACATTTATGATTGTTATTTCTTCCAGTGAAGTGCCCCTTTTATTAATATATAATGTCCTTCTTTGTCTGTAAGAGCAGTTTTTCTTTTAAAGTCTATTTCATCCTATATAAGTATAGCTACTCCAGCTTTTGTGTGGGTATGTGTGTGGGGGTTGCTTGTTTGTTTGTTTGTTTTATGTTACTGCATGTGTGGAATATCTTTTTCCAGCCTTTGACTTTCAATCTATTGGTATCCTTGGGAATAAGTGAGTGTCATGCAGACAGCACATAGATGACTCATATTTTCTTATCTATTCTGCCAGTCTGTTTCTTTTGATTAGGGATTTTAATCCATTAACATTCAGTGTTATGACTGTAAAGGCAATTATTTCACCTATTTTGACCTTTGGGTTTTATCTGTTATATTTTATTTTCACCACTCTTTTTATACTTTTAGTTACTTTTACTGGTATAATCTTTATTTCTAGATTCTCTTCCAGGCCTCTCTCTCTCCTTTTTTTTCCTTTCATGCTGTAGCACTCCTTTTAGTATTTCCTGCAAAGCCAGTCTCTTTGTTATAAGCTCTCTCAATTTCTGCTTATCTGTGAATATTCTAACTTGCCCTCATTTTTGAAAAACAGTCTTGACAGATATAAGATTCTTGGTTGACAGGTTTTCTCTTTCAGTATCTTAAATATATCATACCACTTCTTTCTTGCCTCCATGGTTTCTGATGCGAAATTGGCACTTAATCTTATTGGGTATCCCTTAAATGTTATGCATCGCTTTTCTCTTGCAGCTCTCAAAATTCTCTCTGTCTTTGGCATTCTACATTCTGATTAGTATGTGTCTCAGAGTTAGTCTATTCAGATTTATTTAGATGGGAGTAGGTTGTGCTTCTTGGGCATGGATATTTATGTCCATCAATAGGGCTGGGGAATTTTCTAACATTATTTCTTGAAATATTTCTTCAGTCTCTTCTCCCTTTGCTTCTCCTTCTGGGACTCCCATGACACATATATTTGCACATGCCTTGTTGCTATTTAAATCCTTGAGATCCTGTTCAATTTTTTCCATTCTTTTCTTCATCTGTTCTTCTGTATGTTCATTTTCAGAGGCGCTGTCTTCAAGCTTAACAATCCTTCCTTCTGCTTCCTTCCTCAAACCTGCTGTTATATGCCTCCAGGGTATTTTAAATTTCATTTATTGTACCTTTCATTCTCATAAGATCTGCTATTTTTCTATGTATTCTTTCAAATTCTTCTTTGTGCTCACCAGTGCCTTCTTACTATCCTTAATCTCTTTAGCCATCTCATTGAATTTATTAAGGATATTTGCTGGAACATCTATAATTAGTTTTCTCAACTCCTTTATGTCATCTGAAGATTCATCTTGTTCCTTTAACTGGGCCATTACTTACTGTTTCTTGGTATGGATTTGAATTTTTTGTTGGTGTCTTGGCATCTGGCTTATTACCTGTATTTATTTGGGTGCATTTTCTCTCTTTAGATTAGGTCTTTCTTACCCTTTCTCACTTGCTGGTTGTGTAGTAAGAGCCAAGGATGTAGTTGGGCTGTAAGTTGTGGAGGTGAAGATGCCCATGTTACCCCAGGAACTGATGAATCTTCTCCGACCTTTCTCCTCTGCCACGGATAGGCACAAAGCTGTAGCCATGCATAATAATCCAAATCTTGCAGGTCAAGACCATCTGTAGTTGCCTGGAGGGATTGATGAAACTTCATACCCCTTCCTTCCTCTCTGAGGCAGGGATGGAGCTGCAGGTGTGGGCAAGAATCTATGCCATGAGGGTACAAAATGACCTCAGTTGCCCAGGTAGACTGATGCAACACTGCCTCCCCTTCTATACCAGGGGTGGGGATGGACCCTCTGGAGTACCCAAAAATCTAATCCATGTTGGCTGAATGTGCCTGCAGTTGCCCTGAGAGGCTGAGGGAGTACTATCTCTTCTGTCTTTTAGGGGATGGGAATGGAACCACCAACACCCAACAGTTGAGTCCACGTAGGCCGAAAGTTCCTGCCATTAACCAGAGAGGCTTAGCAAACACCAGCCCACTCTTATCTTATTAGAAGTGGGGGTGGATCCACAGGCACCGAACAGTGCAGTATGTGCAGGCCAATATCTATGCCATTGCCTAGAAAGGCTAAGGAAACACAGCTCCCCTCCTATCTTACTTGGGGGCGGGAATGGAGCTACAGGTGTCCAACTATTCAGTCTGTATGGGCTGAAAGCACCTATAGTTACTCAGAGAAGCTAGGGAAACACTGTACCTCTCTTGTCCTATCGGGGTTGGGGTTGTAGCTATAGGCACCCAGCACTTGAGTTTGTGCAGGCCAAAAGTGCCTGCAGTTGCTCTGATGGGTTGAGGAAACACTGCTCCCTTCTTATCCTTTTGGGGGCCAGGGATGGAGCTACAAGTGCCCAGGTATCCAGTCTGTGAGGGCTGAAAGCACCTGCAGTTTTCCGGAAAGGCTAAAGAAACACCAGCTCCCTCCTATCCTATGGGAGTGGAGGGGCGGAAATGGAATTGAAGATACTCAACAAACCAGTTCATGTGGGCTGAAAGCACCTACCATTGCCCAGAAAGGCTGAGGAAACACACTTCCTCTCCTAACCTATTGAGGCTTAGGGATGGAGTCCCAGGTGTCCAACTATTCAGTCTGTGCCAGCCAAAAATGCCTGCAGTTACCTGGAGAGGCTGGTGCAGGTCCCCCCAGCTTCTTCCCTGCTGGAGATGGAGCTGGAGCCTAGGCTAGGGTTGCAATCTGATCTGGATGGAAAGAAGCTGGTCCCTACCAGCATTGTGCCATCTCTTCCTCCCCCTTTTTGCGAAATGGAGCTTCCAACTCCTGCCATGGAATAACTCCTGAGGCAGCTTGTGCTGCCAGTGGAGTATGGGAACTGGCTTCCACGATGTGGAGTTCTCTACTCACAAATCTTCTCTGCAGATGGGCAGTTTCCTTCTTTCATTATTTCAAGGATGTTGCAGGATGCTCTTCTGGACTTTTGGGTCCCCCAAACAGGTATTTTAGATAGCTCTGGGTGATTACTAATGGTCCTGTAGGACAAGCTACTCTTGGAGCTCCTTACTTTGCCTCATCTTGCCCCTCCTCTTCCCTGTACATTCTTATTTCAGATATTGGAGAGTAAGAATCTCTCTGATGTAATTCATCCCCAATTAGACAGAGGAGTTTGTCTAACACCATCTCATAAGCTATAGTTAACCTGTTAAATGTTTGCTATTGATGTCCAACCGTGTATCAATCAGTGATGGTCTGGGTGAACAGGATTACTTAATAATAAGCATGGTTATCTAAGGGCATAACAGAATCGAATGGTTTCACTTAGGTGGGACTGTGGGTATTGCCAGCCCAGTTTTGAGTGTATGTTTGTCATTTTCTCCTTTGCCATAAAATGTGCACAATCCCAACTAGTGCCTCACTCACCTCAAGTTAAATTTAAGGGGAATTAAAAAACTCAGTAATAAAAATAAATAATATTTTAATGCAATATTTTTAAAATCTAAATTATTGCAAAAAATTCTTGATGAATAAAATATTGAACATTTAAATAAAGCTAGGGTCAGTATTACTGATTTTTCCTTTTGCCTCAGGCCCCAATATGGCTTGTTTTGGCACTGATCCCATGGCACTTTTGTCCAGAGTAAAAGAAACAAAATTTCCCCTCTAGTTACAGTTCTATTTTCCTGTTATTTTTTGCAAGCCTGCTAAGTCTATAACATTGAAATCTGTTTTGGAAAATCAGAATTTTGAAATTTAATTCTATATGATTGCCAGTGACTTCCTAATTCAGAACATATTTGGTAATTATGTAAGGGAAAGAACATTCTCACTAAATAGATTCGTGATTCTTGCCAAGAGTGGAGGTTCAGATGAAGGGGGAGTGATTAGGGCCAAAGGGAAAGCATGAGAAAGTTTGAACAATCACTGTAAAAACTGTGTTATGGAATCAGAGTCAGGTACAGGTCTGCTAAGAAAATATGACTTTTCTCCTGGTATTTTTCCTTTACCCTCAGGTTCTGACTACCCTTGACCTTTCTGTAGCATTCAATGATATATACTGGACCTTACAAGTTGAAATTTTTTCCTTGTTTTCTAGGACACCAAGTTTTCATGGTCTCCTCCTGCCTTTCAGCTATTACCTCTTTATCTCCTCTACTGCCACTGCTTCTTTCTCCCATTCCATCAGAGTACATGTGATGCAAGGCCCAGTCTTCAGTATTCTTGGTTGTCTTTTTTATCATCATGACAAAGGGAGATCCATTTTGTAACCATTTTAATAATACAGGTGAGAGCTAGTGGTGGCTTAGAGCAGTATGGTAGCAGTAGGAGTGGTATTAAGTGGTTGGGACTGGAAATATTTTGAAGGTAGAGACCATAGGTGGATGATCAGATGTGGAGCACAGAAAAAAATTACCTAGGAGAAAAAGGTGACTTCTTAGATGTTGAACTGGGGACTTGCAAAAATGGAGCGCTGTTTCCTAAGCTGGGGAAGAATGCCAGGGAAGCAATCTTTTTTTAATTTTCTTTTATTTTTCAAGGGTGGAGGTATTCGGGAGAAGAAGATGAGGAGTTCAATCTTGGAAATGCTAATTTTGAAATGCCTTTAGACATTCAAATGCAAGTATCTAATTGGTAATCTAATATATGAGTCTGGAGTTCAGAGGAGAGTTCTAAGCTGGAGTTAAAAATTTGAGCATCCTCAACATGATAATGCTATTTAAAGCCAGAAAACATAAAGAAATCGCCAAGAGAGTTAGTGAAGATACAAAACAGAAAAGATGCAACTTTTAGAGATTAGAGAAAAGAGACTGATAAAGAGAAGCTTGTAGGGAGGAGCAAAGAAAGGAGTGTGGTTTCCTGGAAGCCAAGTGAGCACATTCTTTCAAGGAGGCAGACATGACCAAATGTGTCAGCTGTTGCTCCCACCGAATCAAACGACTGTGAAGCTGGCTTATCTTTTGGGTCACATCTCTAGAATTGCTCATGCAATGGTTGGGAAGGACAGTTGGGATTCAAGATATGAGGATAACTTGGCTGTGCATCTGTCTTTATGCCTTGGCATTGGTTTACTTCATGCAGCTGTGAGAAGTTGCATAGGGATCCCCTATGTCACAGTTCCATGGGGGACATTAACAACGTTTAATTCAGGAGTTTGACTTTCTCCTGAGAGCTGTCCTTTTGCTTGGGGATATATGTGTCTCCAAATAAGCCCCCATGTTTGAGGAATTAGAGGGGCAGAACTTCCTCCAAGACTTTGGTCTGTCTTCTCAACCATCACAATGGGCCTTGGGATTGTGGGAGACGAAAAACTTCACCTCCTCAGAAAAAGGGTCGTGCCTTCTTTGGTTTTTTGAAGTTGACATTTATGTATGTATGTATGCGTGCATGCATTTTTAGTACTTAAAAAGTGACCAGAGAAGAAATACACTGAAAGCTGTCTCTTTATGCAGGAACAAGCATAAAAGACATGGAGGCTGCATAATGACCAAGAAGCTGTCATAATATTCTAAGGAAACAAAGCTGTGCATTGTATAAAGGAGAAGTTGTGAAGTATGTACATATGTGTCTGTGCAGGGTACGCAGCTGGCGGGCACGGAGGTCAGGGATTCTGAAAAAGTATTGGGAAGGCTGCCAAAAGAGTTCTTTCTCTAGAGATAGCTAGGAAGGGAACATAAATAAAAAGAGCAGTGATTCATTCTTGGTGATGCTATAAACCTTGTCCAGCCAGACTTATTTACGTAAGAGAGAGGTTGATGATGACTCCATTTGTTTTTTAAGAGTGTAGAAAAAACTATTAGATTGAGCTCAGATTTGGACTCAGATAACCAGTTTCTGAGATTGCCAGTTTTATTTTCTTTGGGAAATTTTAAAGGGAAAAAAAATACACTCAGATCAAGCAGATACTAATGTGAGATGGTCGGCAATATCCTGAAATTGGTATTTAACTTTTCAAGGGGCCGCTTATCAAATCATTTCTAAATCTTAGAAATATGTTACTTTTCTAATTAAAGATTTCTGAACAAAGATATATGTTTCCTTTTTCGCTCAAATAAATCATACACAAATGATATGCTAAAGGAAATTGTGTTCTTTATACCATCATCTGCTACATATTCATATATATATATCAATAAATACATATATATATTTGATCTGTGTGTGTGTGTAATGTATATGCCAAAGATAGGAGAACATTTTGCCATTTTGCTATATAAATAAATGTGGCATATATTTCCACTTGTTTCAGAGTGTTGCCATGAATCTGTGTTGGAAATCGATTTTGATGTTTGCACAAATAAATCAAATAAAGATTGCAAATGCTTTTTTCTATTGACTATTCAATGCTTTCATGTTTTAACAATTTAAAATGACAGCATTTCTTCCCCCATGCTAATAAAAAAGATCTCCTTTCTTTGACCTAAATCCTTCCTTACAAAGATACCAGATTTTAGGAAGAAAAAAAGACACTAGGGTACACTGATGTAGACTTGCAGTGTGCAGCCCTGGTTTGGGGATGATAGTGGCAGTACTTTCGTTCTTTTTGCCAGAACTAGAAACCTGAAATTATGCTAGCAGCTCAGGAAAGGGCTCCAGAGAACAGAAACAAAGGTCCTTTTCCAGGAAAGAAGCACAGCAAATACTAGTGTATTAGTCAGGGTTCTCTAGGGAAAAAGGATCAACCGGAGATATCTGTCAATAGTATAAGATTTTATAAGAGTCTCTCACGTGACTGTGGGGATGCACAAGTCCAGGTTCCACAGGCAGGCTGCAAACCAGGGGCTCCAATGAAAGTCCAATGAAGTTCCTTGATGAGTTTCCGGGAGACGGCGGCTGTCCAAAGATGGCTGGGAAATTCTCCCTGAATGCTGAAATCACTTCCCCTTTTAAGGCATTCAACTGACTGGCAAAAGCATCACTCATTGCTGATGGCAATCTTCCTGATTGATGTAGATGTAATCAGCTATCTATCAGCTAGTAAATTCACTGGTGACTAAAGTCCATAAATGTCCTTGTATTACAATTAGCCCCGTGTTTTCTTGACCTAACAACTGGGCACAATTACCTGGCCGAGTTGACACATTAGCCTAACCATCACAGTCCATGCTATCAAATCGGCAACCATATACATTACCTTAAACCATACTTAGTCTCTACGTAAAAACAATAACAGACATACATACATATATATTTCCACCTAACAATATACAAATCTCCTGCATACAATTGGAAACGCATTAATTCGTTACAGAATAGGGTGCAAGTCCTGGGGTAATATTCACTCTTAAACTTCACATCCTTAAATATTATGACATGACACTAATACAACTTTTCACATGATAGCAAAAAAGTTTTGGGAAGAAAACAAAGAAATTCGTTTTGTGTACATATACAATCATACTCGTAATGAAACAAGGAAGAAAGATTCATGACTATTACAGTCCTCTTTTCTGTAACTGGTCACATGGTCGAAGTTCATATTTATCACTACCTTCTTCCACTACCCATTCCATGTTCCTGTTACCTTCAGCAAGCACTTCAGCTGGCCATGGTTCTTTGCCTGGTAGGGTGACCCAAACTTTCATTCCTGAAGATTCTGGGCCATTGTTAGTCCTGCTGGGATTGGGTTGTTGCAGTTTTTGATTGACTTTAATCACAGGGCATGGCAGGACTAGGAGATGCTCTAAAGGATCTCCTGTATTTCAGGCAAACTTGCAGTCCTATTTCTCCTTGATAGTCAGGATCAATCACCCCAACCAGTAAAGTCATTCCCTTCTTTGCCTGTTAATTCACAGGTAAGAGGAGCCCAAAGTGGTCAGGTCTTAAATTCCAGTTCAGTGGAATCATTGTTGTGTTCTCTGGTGGCAGCACTTCTCCTTTTGGGACTAAAACCTATAGAGCAGTAGAGCTTAAGGTTGCAAGGACAGAAAGCAAAAATTTTCCTAGTGAGTCACTAGGGGTAATAGAGAGTGGTGCCACTCCCATTTCTACCCCTTGATTCCTGGACCCATGAATCTTGGTTATGGGAGAAACAGCACCATAGAGTGGACACTGATTTAGAGCATACACGGCCTGCTAGAAAACATTGCCCCAGCCCTGCAAGGTATTGCCAACTACTTGGTGCCATAATTGAGCCTTCAAAAGGCCATTCCACCATTCTATTAATCCAGTTGCTCAGGATGATGGGGAACATGGTAAGACCACTGAATTTCGGAATGGTAATGCCCATTCCCGCACATCATTTGATGTGAAATGGGTGCCTTGATCAGAAGCAAAGCTGTGTGGAATGCCATGGCAGTAGATAAGACATTCAGTAAGTCCATGGTTGGCAGTTTTGGAAGAAGCATTGTGTGCAGGAATGCAAACCCATGTCCAGAGTATGTGTTTATTCCAGTTAAAACAAATCACTGCCCCTTCCATGGTGGAAATGGTCCAATGTAGTCAACCTGCCACCAGGTAGCAGGCTGGTCACCTCGAGGAATGGTGCCATATCAGGGGCTGAGTGTGGGTCTCTGCTGCTGGCAGATTGGACACTCAGCAGTGGCTATAGCCAAGTCAGCCTTGGTGACGGGAAGTCTATGTTGCTGAGCCCATGCATAACCATCATCCCTATCTCTATTGCCACTTTGTTCATGAGTCCATTGGGCAATGACAGGAGAGGCTGGGGAAAGAGGCTGAGCATTAGCCACAGAGTGGGTCATCTTATCCACTTAATTATTAAACTCTTCCTCTGCTGAAGTCACCCTCTGTGAGCATTCATGTGGGACACAAATATTTTCAGATTTTTTACCCACTCAGAAAGGTCTATCTACATACCTCTTTGCCAGACCTCTTTGTCACCAATTTTCCAATCATGTTCCTTCCAAGTCCCTGACCATCCAGCAAAACCACTGGCAACAGCCCATGAATCAGAGTACAAATGCACCTCTGGCCATTTCTTTTTCCAAGCAAAATGAACAACCAGGTGCACTGCTCAGAGTTCTGCCCTCTGGGAGGATTTGCCCTCACCACTATCCTTCAAGGATGTCCCAGAAAAGGGCTGCAGTGCTGCAGCTGTCCATTTTTGGGTGATACTTGCATATTGTACAGAACAATCTGTAAACCAGGCCCAAGATTTCTCTTCCTCAGTCAACTGATTATAAGGGACTCTCCAAGATGCCAAAGCTGTGGGCTAGGAAAGAGAAGCTAACATGTCAGGGATGGTGACCATGGGCATTTGGGCTACTTCCTCATGTAATTTGCTTGTGCCTTCAGGACCTGCTCAAGCCCTATCTCATATATAACACTCCCGCTTTATTATGGAGTACTGCTGTGCACACCCAACTTTATTGTTTGGTGGGTCAGACAATACCCAGCTTATAATAGGCAACTCAGGTCTCATGGTAACTTGATGGCCCATGGTTAAGCGTTCAGTCTCTACTAAGGCCCAGTAGCAGGCCAAAAGGCTTTCTCAAAAGAATAGTTATCTGCCGAGGATGGCAGGGCTTTGCTCCAAAATCCTAAGGGTCTGCATTGTGATCCTCCTATAAGAGCCTGCCAAGTGCTCCAGGCTGCATCTCTATATGCCACTGAAACTTCCAGCACCATTGGATCTGCTGGATCATATGGCCCAAGTGGTAGTGCAGCTTGCACAGCAGCCTGGACCTGTCGCAGAACCTCCTCTTTTTCCAGTACTCAATCAAAACTGGAAGCTTTTCTGGTCACTCAGTAAATGGGCCAGAGTAGCACACCCAAACGAGGAATGTGTTGTTTCCAAAATCCGATGACACCAACTAAGCATTGTGCCTCTTTTTTTGGTCACAGGAGGGGCCAGATGCAAGAGCTTATCCTTTACTTTAGAAGGGATGTTTCAACATGCCCCACACCACTCGACATTTAGAAATTTCACTGAGGTGGAAGGTCCCTGTATTTTTGTTGGATTTATCTCCCATCCTCACTCACGCAAATGCCTTACCAATAAGTCTAGAGTCTTTGCCACTTCTTGCTCACTAGGTCCTATCAACATGATGCCATCATTATAATGGACCAGTGTGATGTCTTGTGGGAGGGAGAGATGATCAAGTTCCCTGTGGACAATATTATGACATAGGGCTGGAGAGTTGATATACCCCTGAGGTAGGACAGTGAAGGTATACTGCTGGCCTTGCCAGCTGAAAGCAAACTGTTTCTGGTGGTCCTTACTAATGGCCATTGCGAGAAAAGCATTTGCCAGATCAACAGCTGCATACCAGGTACCAGGGGGTGTATTGATTTGTTCAAGCAATGATACCACATCTGGGACAGCAGCTGCAATTGGTGTCACCACCTGGTTAAGTTTATGATAATCTACTGTCATCCTCCAAGATCCATCTGTTTTCTGCACAGGCCAAATAGGAGAGTTGAATGGGGATGTGGTGGGAATCACCACCCCTGCATCCTTCAAATCCTTGATGGTGGCAGTAATCTCTGCAATCCCTCCAGGAATCTGGTATTGCTTTTAATTTACCTTTTTTCACTAGGTAGGGGCAACTTTAGTGGTTTCCACTTGGCCTTTTCAACCATAATAGCCCTCACTCCACAAGTTAGGGATCCAATGTGGGGATTCTGCCAGTTACTGAGTATGTCTATTCCAATTAAGCATTCTGGAAGTGGGGAAACAACCACAGAATGGGTCTAGGGACTCACTACACCCAGTGTGAGATGGACCTGAGCTAAAACTCCATCAATCACCTATCCTCCATAAACCCCTACTCTGCCTGATGGGTCACAGTGACGTTTTGGGTCTCCTGGAATTTATGACATTTCTGATCCAGTGTCTAATAATCTCCAAAATGTCTGATCATTTCCTTTTCCTCAATGCACTGTTACTCTGGTAAAAGGCCATAGGTGTCCTTGGGGAAAACTGGGAGGAAGATTAACAGTATACATTTTTGGCAGTTTAACAGGATCTTTCCCCAAGAGAACCTGGCCTTCTCATTCAAGGGCCTCTAGGTCTGTAAAACTGTCTCAAGTCTGGGAATTGATTAAGGGGCTGTGATTCTCTGGGCCTGTAATTTGAGTTAGGGTTTTGTTAATTCTGCCTAGAACTCTTCTGCTTATACAGATCCAGAAGAAATTTAGTAGTCTGCCCATCTATTTCACTTCTAGGTACCCCTTGATCTATTAGCTCATGCCATAACTCCATGCGACTCAGACTATTTTGAGTGCTGCTTTGAATCTGCCTTTCATTGTGATAGCCATGCCCACCTTGTCTTTGGTGATTAATTGAGGATGCTTGACCTTTACCAGACTGAGATCCGATCATCCCCATAATGTTTAAGGACTCGAATTCCATTACAGCCCTCCCTACAGTAATATCTGGACTTCAGAGAAGAGCAACCACAGAGTTCTTCAGGGAAGATGGGATTAGTCTTACAAATTTATTCCTCACAGTCCTGGTTAAAGGTGTATCCTCTGGACATTCCTGGGGTGAGGGCAGGTCTCAAATGGTAAATCCATTCTAGCTTTCCAATATCTCTAAGTCTTTGAATTCCCTCTTCTACTGTATATCAGGGCAAATCAGGCATCTCAACCTCAAACACGCTAGGCCATCTTTTGGTCCATGTTTCAGTCAGCCACCCAAACAGACTGTTAGAGCCCTTTCTAACCCCTCAAGCTACAGCATTCAATCCAGAATTTCTGCTTAGTGGGCCCATATCAATAAATTCAGCCTGATCCAACTTTATATTCCTTCCACCATTATCCCATACCCTTAGTATACATTCCCACACATATTCTCCTGATTTCTGTCTATATAAGTTGGAAAATTCATGCAGTTCTTTCAGAGTATAGCAGACTTCCTCATGGGTCACATTTTGTATTTCACCTTTGGGGACTTGTTGTGATTTCAGTCTAATAATAGGTCTCAAAGACAAGAGGGGTGGTGGGGGTGGGCAAGGAGAAGGATTAGAAATGTCATACAAGGTAATGACCTCAGGGCAGGGTTCAATCCCTCAAATAATAATAATAATAATAATAATAATAATAATAAATAATAATAATAAAATAATAATAATAATAAATAATAATAATAGGATGTATATGAGAATCCTATATTTTATGCATGATTGTTCTGTAAAGTCACAACTTCTCTAATAATGAAATTTAAAAATAAAATTTAAAAAATCAACAGGAGAAGAAAAAGAGGTTACATAAGGAAATCCCCTCTCAAATATTTAAAGCAGCAGACTTAACTCTGCTTAGCATGGTTTGAAAAAGTTTTGTCTAAAGACAGGAAGTGAGAATGGGTAAATGATTTGCATCTTTCCCTGAGTTTATTATTTAGGAGTATGTTCAGCTGGGAATGACAGAACAACAACAACAACAAAAAAATAGCAAATTTCCTAAAAGGAGCAGAAATTTTAAACCCTGAAAAGCCTGATGATTTTCTTGATTATTTTTTTATTCTTGTAGTCCAGTTACTACCAAGATATGCTCTCTCCGCTGCCTGCCAGAAATAGTAGTAGGAATATGCTAGTCTATTTTAAGACATAGTGGCCTTGGAATCCATAAACCATTTCAACCATTTCCTTGAGCTTTTTAAGTTGTCAGTTTTTGTGCTTAGTACCAACCCTAAGCCAAGCCAGATCCAGTCAAGCACATGCGCACGTACCCACCCACAAGCACACACACAGTTACACAGGTAAATACACAGATTCACACACACACACACACACACACACACATACACACACGCTCCAGAGGAAAATTTAAAGGGTTTTACTGTGATCCTTCTGACATCATGGCCTCCTGGCAAAGTGTGTGATCCTTCAAATCAGGTTATCGGGGTTGAATGACCTTGAGCAAATATCTTCTGTAAGCTCCTCTGCTAAATGTGTTAATATTAGCACCTGCCTGAGAGTGTGTTTGTGAGGTCTGAGTTAGTTCACAGAAAGTGATTAGTGTGAAATACCACTTCCTACTACTGGAAAGTGTGTGAGTTCCCTTTTGCTGCCAAAAGAAATGACCACAACTTCAGCAACTTAAAACAACATCAATTTATTATCTTACGGTTCTGTAGGTCAGAAGTCTAACACAGTTCTCAGTGGACTAAGGGCACGGGGTTGGCAAGGCTTTGATCCCTTTTGGAGCTCTAGGGGAGAATCCATTTCCTTGTCTTTTCTGGCTTCTAGAGTCTGCACGCATTCCTTGGATCATGGCCTCCTTCCTCCATCTTCAAAACCAGCCACATTGCTTCTCCCTGACATTTCCTCCATTGTCATCCCTCTTTGATCACAGTCAGAAAAGGTTCTCTGCTTTTTAAGGATTCATGTGATTAGGTTGAGTGCAGCCAGATAATTCAGGATGGTCTCCCCATCTCAAGGTCTGGAACCTTAACCACATCTGCACACCTTAACTTTACCTTTTTCTTTGTAAGGTAACACACAACTTCCAGAGACTAAAATGTAGAGATCCTTGGAGTGGGGGGAGCATTATTCACCCAATGCACAGGGGGAGGTACTACTGACTATACATCTGAATGCAAAATGTGAATATATTCTTAATATATTAACTCTCCCACGTGTTTCTATACATACTTTCCATCATTTAATACAATAGTGTACTAGGTCAGCCTTTATTATAAGGCCCAAAATTATGGTGCAGTATTACCATCATGAATGGTCCCATATTTGGGTCTCACAGAGTCCCAAAGTTCTAGCTCTCCCCAGATATGGCCACCCACCCAGCAGAAAAGTCTCCCCACCTGGCTAGTTTTCCCATAGGCTGGAGCAGCTACACTTCACTGGGTCTTCAACATAACAGGCTTCAGTTCCCTGCAAGCCCATGGAATTATGCCAACAAGCCAGTCACATCCACCTGCAGGAACCAGGGGCACACACCCTCTTGTCACTACAAAGCCTGCCTCCCACAGCCCCTCCAAGTTCATTCTGTTCCCAAGTGCAACCCCTGAGTGGCCCTGTGTAGTGTGTCTTTCTCTTACCCTGAGCTGGGAGTATATGTGACTAATTAATCACTACCAGCTTCATTGGTTCATTGTCAGATGTTGTACTGTTTAAGATGGAAGATTCCTCCTTCACCAATGGAAGGAAGGAAAGGTAGTCAAAATGCAGGTCCTATGGTGAGCAAGACTGTGCCCTCAAGGAGCTGGCAGCCTCATAGAGCTATGCCACATCCCTATGTGTGCGTGTATATATGTATATATATGATGTAGGCATTGCATAGCCACTTACTTGTTTGTTCAATCACTCAACAAATATTTATCAAGAGCTTACCATGAGAAAGCCACTCCATGAAAAGAAAGCTCAATTTTTGGCAAATGTTCCAAGCTATGAGCTATGACATCATCCTTTCTAAAACAAACCAACCATTATAAACATTCCAGAATAGGCTTTATGAAGGTTTCCCTAAAGCCTCGGGAGTTTGTGGTGCCTCCACAAGTCTGGGACTCCATGGTAACTGCATGCAAAATTGTGCAAGTCTGTGTGTCTGTGTGTTGGTGGGGGGTGGTGGTGAGAAAGATGGTCCCTTTTTTTTTTTTAAATGTGAGAAATAAATCTTTGTTTATTTGGAGATTTGTTACAGCACCATAACTTAGTATGCTTCCCTTCAATAATGAAGAGGGAAGAACTCAAGTTAGGAAGTGACTACTGGACAATTGTCAGCCTGGGATGAGAAAGGTTTAAGTCAGGCTGTGAAAATTTAGAGAAAAGATGTGAATCCAAGAGAGAACTTGGTAAACAGAAAAGTAATTAATTCAGATAAATATTTATTGAGCACCTATTGAATGAAAGGCACCGTGTAAGATGCAAAAACATAAGTCATGCCTCCAAGTGCTTGCAATCTAGTTGAAGAGATGGACCATGCACACAAATTATAAAACAAACAAACCAACATAATGGCAAAGAGATAGACTTTTAAGATAAACCTTATCTCAAGACCTGGCTTCACCTTTCACTAGCTACCTCACCCTGGGCAAATTACTTAACCTCTCTAAACTTCAGTTTGCTCATCTGTAAAATGAGGACAGTAATAATACTTACATCATAGGGTTGTTTATCCAGTTCTCAGAGGGATTGATGATCTACCAAAGGATAAGGGTAACAGATCAGGTATGACAGTTTAGGATGCCAAATATCTTCCTGCTCAGTTTAACATTTGGCACCCATAGTTTTCCACAGGTCTGAGTGAATGATGCTGTGCATTGCTTGGGCTCACTTAATTTGCTGCCATGCTGTCACATTCCTTCAGTCATGATGATAACTCTTCTGTCCTCTCAGTTCTTAGGCTGTTAAAAAGCAAAACTACCTCTCCTTAACAGTGTAGCACTGTGTTTTAGTTTCTAGGCTGCTCCACACAAATGCCATGAAATAGGTTGGCTTAAACAACGGGAATTTAGTAGTTTACAGTTTTGAGGCCGTGAAAATGTTCAAATCAAGTCTTCCCAAAGACCGGCTGCCAGCGATCCTTGGCTCCTCTGCCACATGGCAGCATCTCCTGGTCTCTCCTTTCTGTTCTGCGTTCCATTTCAGCTTCTTGCTTCCTGTGCCTTTCTCTCTCTCTGTAGTCATTCTGTTTGTAAAGGACTCCATTAATAGGATCAAGACCCATTCTGAATAAGGTGGGGCACACCTTAACTGAATAGCATCATCAAAAGGTCCTACTTACAATGGATTTATACCCACAAGAGTGGAGTAGAGTTAAGAACATACTTTCCTTGGGTACATATAGCTTCAAACCACTATACCATGTGACAAAGGAAGATTAAGAGTTAGACAATGGCAGGACTGGAAGATGAGCTCTGAAGAATCCTTTGCTCTTCTGACTCTGAAAAATTATCCTTCTGATAGTCCTACTCTATCAGTTATCTATATTAAGTTATATATTATAAATCTTATGTCAAAGGAAGGTATCAGAAAACGGAGGTGATGAGAACTGAATTTAAAGCAAGAAACTGCCCCTCCTGCATAAAAAAAAAAATCAATTGAAGAGAAAAGTAAACAAAATGGTGTCTTTCCACATGGATTGAATAAAGAGCCACACTCTTCTACTGCTGCTTTTCAAAGAAGCATATTAGAAGAAAGCAATACATTTATCAGAGAATATGCTTGATTCCTCAGATAGGTGCCTGCTGTGGGTGGTACGTCCTGTGCTCAGTGGCCAGTAGCATCTAGGAATGTCTCCAGTCCAGATTCTCCAGACCTGCTGATTTACCTTTCACCTTCCTCTTTCCCTCTGATTCTGGGAAAAACATAAGACTCCAACTGAAACTCTAGATGTTTCAATTGTCCTGTATGATAGGTGCTGCTACACATTCCAGGCATCTCTTTCCCCATCAGAACCCAGAGAAGAAGGGCCCTAACTGCCCTGTAAGGGCCTCTCCCAGTTTCTTGTACAACTAACCCTGGGGAATTCTAAAGCTGCATGGTAGATAGGTGATGTTCTATACTGAGAGGGGTACACAATGCACTAACACGCATTGTACGCAGGTTGTACACTGAGCCCATTTGAGACTTTGGTATGGGTTCCTTGCTACCTTGCTTTAAAAAATTCTCTTTCCTCTCCCTCCCAGTCTCAAGCTTTACTCCATTGCTCATCCTATGCCACACCATATCCCCATCCCCATATACCTCTTTTCCCTGGGTGTAATTTGCAATCCATGACTTTGTCTATTCATTTTATGTCTTAAAATTTACCTACTTTTGCTGGTGGTACCAGGAACAATTTAATGGAGAAGAAATGGAGAGTTAGGTGACTATTAATTGTCATGGGAGAGCCTGGCCACTTAGAATTGATCTAGTGGAAGAGAATGAACATGATTTACAGTCTCTTTCATCTGTAGAATATCCATGATTTTTCAGTATTTGAAAATTATGAAAATAAAAGGATGGCTATATTCTGCATTTTTGATTAGTGATTGAGTATCCATAATGGCTGAGTTTATTTTTAAACAAGACTTCATGTCCACTGGATCATCTTTCCTTACTTCTCTCCTCTGTCTCTAGGATCACATGATCATGCATGACATTACTTTCATTTTAATCCATCCAGGACACTGGGAAAGCCAAAATGCTATATCAGGAGTTTACTCAGCATCAGTATACTGTCATAATCCATTTAAAGTGGATGTGTGGAAATGGCCAGACAAGCACACAACAGTGTCTGGGTCCCACGCTCTGTTCAAATTCTCTTTTTTCTCCTCAGTGACCTCATGTCAGAGCCCTGAAGGATTGCATTTGAGCAAATTTCAAACAGCACAACATCTGCAAAAGCCAGAGCGAGAGACTTCAGGAGAAAACTACTGTGAAACACTGGTGCAATTACCTCAAATTAAAAGCAGTTACATGATTAAATTGGTGTCCGGCTTACCTCAGCCTCAGGACATATTGGAAAGCTTGAGTGATTCATTACCATTCACATGTTCAGTCCCAGTGACAAAACATTGGAAAAGAAAATGTTAAGGTCCCAAATTTTAAATTATTTTTTTCCTACATAGTTTAATTCCTGATTTGAAAGAAGGGGAAAAATTCTCAATTGAAACTGAATGCATTGGCAAACTAGAGATTATCAAAAAGAGAAAGGATACGAATTTTTTATAGGCTCTGGTGGGGAGAATTACGTAACTGGCCACTACGCAAATGTTTGTAGTTGTAAATTCTGATACCTTTTAAGGAAAAATTACCAACAGCCTGCAACTTGAAAGATTTTATGAGAAACATGAAAGGGCTTTTCCTTCCCTCACATCTGTCTTTTTTTTCTGGGTGTATGCTGCAGATTTCACGCTGATTAGCAGAATCCAAGAAGTAGACGAAGGCTTGCTTAAGTCAAGCAAATTCATGAATTCTTAGTCCATAAATCTCAACAATAAAAAAAAAATATTATAGGAGAAGAAATTTACCCTCAGCTATGGTCTTTATTATTTGTGTCCTTTGTCGGCAATAGTTAAAGGGCAGACATATTAACATATTCAAATTCATAGATTTTAGTGGCAGTTTGGGCTTATTTAAATAGGTGAGACAAAGGAATCCATTTCAAATGACAGTTTTAGACATCTTCAAGTTCACATTTTTAAGTTGCTGGATAAAAATACTTAAAAGCGTTTTGTTTTGTTTGATTTGTTGCTCTTTTCATACCAGACATTTAATATATTAGATTCATAGAGACTTTTGTTGTATGATGATTTCACTCACCAAGATCTCAAGAGCACTTTGTCTTGTTTTGCCTTTCACTTCTTGCAGATAATCCACATCACAAGCTTTGCTATTCATTTTAGTTGCTTGTCAATTACCTGAATTTTCTAAATTAGAATATCAATATTTCCAATAAGAATTCATCTGTTTAAACAGGATACAGAATACAGATTGAGTGTCAGAACTACATAGTAGATAAAAAATAATTTACCTTTGGTGAAAATATATCATAGCTTTTTAATGGCTTGGGTCCTTCCTCCCTCCCTCCCTCCCTCCCTTCCTTCCTTCCTTCCTTCCTTTCTTTTTTTAAAATAGGCCATACTTACCATACTAAGCATTAGATTGAAAACTGAAAAATGGAATCAATTACCAACGAGTCATATCTTGGGAGGTATGAATATCCCATCAAGAATTCCAATGGATTGAAGGCATGATTTTATAGGAAACCAGACGAGAGGGTAGTAAGTATGCAGATATTAAGCATGAAGATTCTTTTTGAGGGGACATCACTGCATTGTAGAAATGAAATATATAATGGGCAATGTAATGAGAGTTTTTATATCATTTGGGTTGTAATCTTTAATATTATTAACATTGTTTTTCATGTTTAAATCCATAGAATAAGCTCAACAGAAGAATATCTTGTACAGTTTTGTATTTGGCATTGAACCATTCTAATTGTGAAATTCAAAAAGTTTTTAGAATATTTGTAAAAAACAATAGTTATATTAACAATGACATAATTTAGAAGCCTTTTTCTCAGCCCTGCCCTGCCTCCCCTACTCCTTCTTCCTTTATTCTCCACTTCCTTCCTTACCCCCTTCTTTCCATCCCCCTTCCAGTTTTAGCATAACCTGGCCTAAGCAGATTTGTGGATTAGAAGAAACTTTATTTTCTTCTGGAACCAGTTAACATTTCTTAATTTGATAGGGTGCAGTTGAGCCTAGCAGTCGCAGAAAGTATTGTGCACCTGCCTTTCCTTATCCGTAACTCTGTACCCTTGGAATGCTATCTTAGATGTTTATCTTGTAATACTGTGAGAACTTCCTTTCATTTTCTTCCCTGCCTTGCCTCATCTCACTGGTTTGTTTTTTCCCCACAAATCCTTTCACCCAACCTAGCAAAGACTATCTCATAAGAAAACACAACACAGAAATGCAAAGGGTAATGATGATTTTGGGAGAGGTATATTCTGGCCAAATACTTCTTTTTTCATGTGTAAATATCATTTCTGAGATTTCTCCCCCATTTTTAGAGTCCATTTTTTTCTTTAATATCACCAATCATATCTACTACACTATTAATGGTTTCATTCCTTTTTGTCCAGAGTGACCAAAATAAGAGTAACTCTGTGGATCTTTCAATGCTACAAGAAAGTCTCTTCATAGACCCAAAGGTAGAAAATTGTACCTATAACCTCTTGGCTTCCTTCCTTTTGGTAGGAAGCTAAGCTCCTGGGAAACATGCACCAGATATCTATTTAGTTAAGCAAATTACTGCTAAGTATTCCAAAATGTAATGATCTGAAAGAATTAATGAACTCAATCATGGCCCAGCTAATTCATTCAACTCTAGTGCCTGATTCAGTATCAGACAAGTAGGAAGGACTTGATAAATACCAAATGAAATGAACTGACTCAGAATCAGTCAGGGAAACAATTTTTGCGTGCAGTTCTGGTGCTAGAGAATCTGAGCTCTTGGATAAAACAAATGGAAGTTATTATTTGCAGTATACCAAAGCCTGGCTACGGAACTATATGCGCTGTGTGTGCTCTGTCAGTATTTGATGGACAACACTCATTTCCCATTCCCAAGCTACCTTAGCTGTCTTAGGTCTATTGATTCAACTCATTTTTAATCTGCAAGGGAATCTGAATAGTAGAACTCTGGCTAATCAAAAGCCAAGAAGCAGGGGCGATATTAAAAATATTTGTCAGTTGGTACAGAGTGTGCCTCAACCAATCAGATTTGGAGCTGGCTATAAACAACCTGTATAGCTGGACTGGGGTCTACCCACTAAAAATCAGCATTGCCATTGAACCCTGTGACTTCACACTCTCCTGGAGGCCCAGTGACCTCTAAGGGGCTGCTCTTGCTTCTTATATATATAAAAAAAATCTAGCCCCCTGAAACATTTTAATTTTTTTACCAGCCATCTTAGAAAAATTCCTGGGAAATTTGTCAGAATCTGTGTAACCATCATTAATTTAGAAATTCTCAAAGGTAATCCAAAGTTCATCCAGCTGCAGTTTATTTCATTGATCACAATAAGCCGCCCCACCCAGAACTTTCCTTATGAAAGGAATCTTGGTCTAGTGGCCATCTGGAACCTATTATCTCAATCAGAGTGTTCAGCTCACACAAGGTGCAGACACTATTTCCGCTGAAGAGTTAGGGATCATTACTTCTTGGACATGCTCTCTCCTTTCCTTTCACCTCTCCCTTTCTTTCTTTTATCTCCTCTGAATGGGTATTGTATGATTTTACCAATATTTTTAAAAAAGAGGACTGCAATAAATTTTATTTTCTCTACGTCTGAAAACTGCACGTTAGGCCTGGGTACGTAAGTGCGACTAAGCTAAAAACAAAATCTTTCCCATTTGCAGATAATTATGTAATCATGAAAAGCTTCAGCTCAAGTTGAATGTGGACTATTTGCCAAATTGCAGATCAGTGGCCCCTAATTTAGCTTACATCTTTTCTCTATGCTTGATTCCCATGGATTTTTATACAGATAATTACATGTATTTATATGCACAATAGAATGAAAAGTGTTGATTAATCATGTAGTATAGAAAACATGAAAGTGTAAAGTAACTATGAACATGAACGGACAACTAGGGTACAAAACTATTTCTTTTATTGTGATTCTAACTTAATATCACAAAAGCCATTCTATGATTCCCTTGTTTTTGTTTATAACTTAACTAAGGGATGGAAACTAACATTTGTCAAGTGCCAATTTGGTTAATCTTTTAGAATGTTTTTAAACCCATTTTTAATGCCTTGCAATAAAAATGGAAAGAAATAAAAAGTAGTAAATGCAAACATGATGGAGTGCTTTCAAATTCATACTTTCCCTTCAAGGGACACCACTGAGTATTTGATCTTTGTTCTTTTCCAACAGGATGATCCAACAAATGTTGCCATCTCTTTTCTATGATGTTCTATGACCAATTGAAAAATAGGTAAGTTAGTTTTGTAGCATGTATGGAACATGGGAGCAGGTTATTTGGAGTAGTAGAATGTGTTTCAAATATATTAATTCAGAATCCACTAGTTACAAATTAAGAGAAAACCAAACAAATAGTGGCTTTTCTGATATCCCAAAAAGTCCAGAAACTGAGAGTCCAGGATTATTATAGATGTCAATGATGCTATCAAGGAACCAGGTTTCTTCAACTATCTTGTACTGTATTTGTCTTGATGGTCACAAAATGTCTATGGTAGCTCCTCCAGTCAGAAAGAAGAGGGCAAATAAAAAGGGCCAAAGCTTTATTCTTAGAAGGCTTTGCCATTATAATTTGAGAATAATTCTGTGATTCTTCTTTGCCCAAACTGTTTTACATGGCCAACTCCTATCAGCAAGTGAGAATGCAAATTTTAGGATCTTACATTTCTTGGAACAGATGTTGAATGAGCCAACTCACAATGTCTGCCACATATGCTTCCAACCAACAAATAGAACAGCTTCTTTTATGGATCTAACATGTGTTTCCTCAGACCACACAGGTTTTAGGGCAAATAGTTGAGTCACAATAAGTCTCCCCGAGTATTTCTCTGACTCCTCTCCCACATGCTATTCCAGGACCTACAGGAATATCACCCCTCCTAAATATTTCTGGAAGTCCCCAGAGGATGTCTTGTGAGTACTTACAAACTCGCCTCTGAAATATACCATGTGGTGTCCATTTTTCTCTTTTCTTGCCCTTGCCTCACATAGTAACCAGAGACCTAGGTGTCCCACTTTCTGAAGGCGCCACAAGCCACTGTTAACTTAACTGTACCCTACTATATCCTAGGGCTGCTGCCATTGCCGATATTGTCACATGAAAGAGCCACTCTCTGCAGAAGCTGTTCCACAGCACCCTAACTCAAAATGCAGCTAATGGTAACTCGCTGTTTTTTTTCCTAGGGTCCATGTGTCAAAGTAATACACAGAAGCAGTGAGTATACCTCTCCTCAACCCCAGAGCCCTATGGATCATGCAATCTTCCACTGTACTCTCAATTCCTTGCAAAGTTTTGGTTGAAACAGTTCTTTCCATTCCTTCTTCGGTCCAGTCCCATGGAGCTTAAGTAAAATTGCATGAGGTTTGGCCAGGGGGCCCATACTAGTAACCGAGAGCTTCCCATATTCACATTTACCCTCCCTTTAATTCTTGGGACATTTTTCTTGGACCAATCTCATATGCCTTGATTTTTCTCTTTACATGATTTTTTTTGTTCTTAGGAAGCTCTCATTAGCCTCATACAAACTTCCCATAGACACTCAGCATTTTCTAATTTATCCGAGTCAAGGGTTAAATTCGGTTTAGGCTGTCAAGCTAGGATTACCAGAAAAAAGGTAATAAATGCTAAGTGCTGTTTAACTGTCTTCATCTTAAACCATCATCTACAGCCATCTCAAGTTGTGAGAATAATGTTACTATTCCAATTCCATTTTCCATTCACATTAACATTTGTTTGTGTACTATTCTCTAGCTCTTATGTCAAAACATGGTTATACTCTTGAAATTATGAACACAGCAGATCAGAGTATGCTCACGCGCACATAAAATCACATTTACTGTTTTAGATTGTTTAGACCTCTTGGCATGGGAAGGAGATCTTTTGGATCACTTAGTGGACTGTCTTAGTTTTTTAAAATCCTCAGTCCAGAAAGATCTCATGGGGGAAAGTGGTAACAATCCCAATAAAGAGAAACTATACCTTTGTTTCTCTTACTATTCCAAAACCTGGATTTGAAGTCCCAAACAAAAATATGTCTGGGCATAGTAAAAAAAAATCTGGTAGTGTTGTGTAACTGAAGCCAGGAGATCAGGGATGAGAAAGAGAAGGAAGTAGAAGTAAGAATATAATTATACCTAATGCTACCTGCAACTAATGTCAACAGCTTGAAGAACAATGCCCAAAGGGAAGGCCTTAGAGTTAGCATTAAATCCAAAGGTGAGAATCTAAATTGAAGTTAAAAATACACATAGGGAGAAAGCTGCATACCAGTAGAATAGTGGCAATTATCAACACAATTTTCGGAAAGAGCCCCACCTCCATGTGGAAATTGGAGCCTCAATTTTCCTGGAACAAGAGTAGCTACTTGGGAAGAATTTATTCCTAGAATGAGAACAAATGAGATAATTTTTTTTTTTTTTACTCACCATACCAATAAATAATTCTGAACAGACTGTCTCACCTCAGTATGCAATCACCTCCAGAAAGATCTGAGGATGTATGTTGTATGGTACAGTTTGCGATATTAGTTTTGTGAAGGCATGGGTTTTATGATGACACCTTTTAAATAGCCCTTTCAAAATCAGAAGAACCTTGAAACAAAGTACACGACAACAGCTCTAGACCTATAATTTGACTTCAGTATTGGACTATCAGGATCCATCCAACAACTGAGTTCCCAAGCCTGATTTGGAGGCGTTGTTGAAAACTCCACCTCTGCTCTTCTTCCACCTGAGACAAATTATTTCTTCCATGAAATGACTTATCTTTTTTGGCAAGTTACCTCCTGAGACGCTAAAAGGAACTGGAACTTTGAGATAGATAATTTACCTCAGATGGGTTAAGCTATTTGTTTCCAGAAACCAGTTAAATTTTTTTTCTTCACACTGTCTTTTGGGTCAAATCTTTATTAATAAAACGTGTGCTACTGGAATGGAAAGACACCTTTGTTACTTAATCCATGTGTGGTCATTTATATTTGGCATTCGTAAATGTCATGAAGAACAGGGAAAAGGTACCGTTTACGAACAAAATACATTTTTATGCTGCTGCCGCATTGCCAGATTAAGTATTACAGTTGGAAATTTAGGGTGGAGGCTCACTTTGGAAAAAAAAAGAAGTCAACTTGTCCTGAGTATTTGCTTTCGCCATCAAAGGCTTTTATGCCCTTGGATGGGTCATCAATTTCAGATTTGGTAGTAGAGTGTGGATTTAGTTTGTACAACTATTGCAAAATTCTAATACAGGTTGTTTGAAATTCCTTCTTTTGACAAGGAAATCTTTCACATGTTTTTCAATATTTCTATTTTGAGACACTCAAAATAGGTTGGAAAAATCTATCATGTACATTACAAACAAAACTTTCTTGAATTTATCTATATGATACTGTCTTGATGGGCTTGCTGCTTGGGCTTTTTCTTTCCAAATCTATTTATGAAAGATTTATTAATCTCCAGGTTTTAAAACACAGAGGAAAGTCACACTTGCTTATTTTTGAGTGATGAAAAAATGCCTTAAAATCATTTTTTCACTAACTTTGTTATGAGGACAGTGTCATTACAGCTATCATCAGTTGGCATCTGAGCATAGGTCCACATGGCCTTATTGAAAAGTCCCACTTAGTTAAAAATCCCAAAACAACTACAAATTTTAAAAAAAGATAAAAATTTCATATTCTTAATTTTATGCTGAATCTGTTAGATCTTAAATTCTATTTAATTTGGAAAACAAACTTACTTTTAAATACTTTCATTCTTTAAATTGAAGTTTAAAATACACATAGAAATAGTAGCAACCAAATTTCTTTGACGAGTTCAATTAGCCAGAGTGCCAAAAGTCCCTTGCTCATTCAATGATGTAAAGTGGGTGAGTAATAGAGAAACCTGGTTTTATTTCTGTACCTACATCCTATGGTGACAAAATTTGAGACAGTAGACAAGAAATATTTATTAGAGTTACTAGTTGTTTTTATATCTAAAATAAAAGACTCTAATAATGGTGCTTTGTTGAGAAGGTCTTAAGACATTTTCTATAATAAATTTTCAGTATAAAAGTATTTTCTTCTCTGTTCACATGAATTCTTCAAATATTCATGACAGCTCTTCCCTTTATAGGCTCTTTAAATAAACAAAGGACAGTAAGAAGCCAGCAAGTTAATCACTGCTATTTTATCCTACAAAAATTGCCCTTCACTTGCACTTACCTTTATGTCCAAGGTCAAAGCCACCCCCCCTGAACTTCCCATACTACACTCCAAACAACAATAACAACAACAACATTGCAATAGCTTGAAATTTGTGGTGAATACATCTGGATGACCCTGTCTCTTCTCCCCAGCAGAAGTGATCTAAACTTGTCATTTATTCTTATTTTTATTATTCAAGGGTTGATGTCTGAATATTTACCTCTAGTTGCTGTGATGTGTGTATGTGATTTTTGCTCAAGAGTTCATCACTGTAATCCTCTATCTTGAGAAAAATAAATTTAAAGTTTCTGTGGCTCAGTTTCATTTTCTATTAAATATAGATGATAGTACCTGCTCTAATTATCTTAGGGCTGATTGCGAGAGTAAAAAGATTTTTTTTAAAAAATAGGAAAAGCACAAAATAAAGTTAAACACAGACATCAACACATCAAGTGAATTTTTATGGAATGCAAAATTATATCTGATTAGCTTGGCAACTAAATGTGATCATGTTTTTACCACTAGGGCTCTCATTGTCATGAGTGAAGTAATGTAATCCAAATATTTTAGTTCCCAGTGAAAGAATCAGGGATAAATAAGCCAAACATTACATGCTAATTCTGGCTATCTCACATGGAGCCTGAGCAAAACAGAGATTTGAATGAGAGAAATAGGGTTTAGTGTCAAGCCCAATAAAATGAGCTTGATGTTTGTAAATGGGCAGAAGGAAGGAATAAATTGAGAACTGGTGGTGCTCCCTGCTGAGAGAGTAGCTTGACTTTGGACAAAATACTATTCCGCTTCAGTTTCTCTTTGGACTCCTTATTGCTCCTGGATTCTCTCTAATTTGAACCTTGAAGGGTTCATCTGTGTCTCTGTCATCTCTGATGCTCTCCACTTCAATGAATCATACTTCTTGCTGCCAGGATGACCACCCAGAAAGTAATGTTTATATAGAACTTGGCTTCTGCAAAAGAGTTTGCCTTAAGTCCTGAGCAGCTGTGTTGGGAGCTCTACAATGGTCTCCTGTTTGCTTCTGGGCATGGATGGAAGTATAGCCATCTACACAACCTAAGAGCCATCTGGAAGTTAATCTATTGGAATTCTCTACTTATCACCAAATACACTGGACAATGCTAGAGTGGGCAAACATTTTCTAGTGGAAAATAGTGTATATGTAAGGAAAGTTCAACTACACGAATGAATGAGGAAGTTGAGATGAAAAAGATCCAGAAATGAATCATCAGCCAATTTGCACCTTGTTGTCTTTCCTTCTACTACTTCTACCCGATCTTATAATCTTACTATTTTTAAACACAAAAATATTAGAAAACCAAAATGGGACCTATTGGTTAAACCAATAATGATAATACTTTAAGACATAGGGGAAAATTGTGAAAAAAAAAATTGAAATAGGTAGTAGAGGTTATTATTCAGTGAAATGCAGGAGTCTTTTGGTGATTATGTGCTCTTAATCAGAGTGTGTGACTTTGTCTTCGACAAGGTGCTTTAAAACTCCATAGAGTTAGAAACTAACTTATAGGAAACTGGTAGAAATGGAAAGGGTTTGTGTCCATAAACAGGTAAATTATGTCCCATGGATTGCAACTGATGATCATCCTGTCGATGTTAACCAACTTGTTCCATTTCAGCATTCCCATCTGACCATAAAGGTGTGGTCTTTCGGATTTTTCTTTGAATCTGTATAACATCTCATTCATCCTCTCATTAATTAATAAGTTGAAATCTTTGCCAAAAATTCATTTTATATCTATATGAGTTATGATTTTATCCTCTAAAATTTATCCTTCAATAATGTGTGTATAGCAAGTTCTCCCCCAGTTTTCTGTGACAGAAATTATTTTATATTTCCCAGATGAGGCTCAAGATAAGTACCAGGGGGTAGAGATGAGAGAAGGATAACATGGCACCTTCACCTGAGATTAATGGGAGGCCACCTACAGTGACAAAGATAATGAGGCTTCTAGAATGGAGGCCCCAGAAGAAGTGGGTAGAGTAAAAAGAGGGACTGGTTAGTTAATGAGGTGTCAAAAATAAACTCAATTTCATAATAATGTTTTTAGCAGATCCCACATATTTATGAATGATATTCAAATTATAACTTATTTGTATTTTGCTGTATTTCTCCTTTATGATTTTAAACTATTCTTCCTGTGGTGGTGATTATATTTTCCCAAATCGAAGGCAACAGTATCTCCTATTTAACATTCTCTATGCACAATGTGACATTGACATTCCTCCCATTGAAAGATGGGGTGTTCTAGTTGATTCTTCTTTGAATCTGGGTAAACTTATGCCTATGACAGAAATGATGCTATGTGACTTCCAAGGCTAGGTCATATAAAGCATTGCCTTATGACTCATCATGCTTAGAACTCAGCTACCATGTTATGTGGAAGCCCAAGCAGCTTGGGAAGAGGCCCACCTGAGGAGGTCCATGTGTAGAAGATCCAAGACCCCAGTCCACAGCCTCAGATGATTTCTCAGCCAGTAACCAGCACCAAGTTGCCAATAACATGGGTAATCCATCTTGGAAGTGGTTTCTCCAGCTCAGAGTTAAGTTATTCCAGCTGATGCCTCAAAGAGCAGGGATGAGACTTCTCTCCAGAGTCCTGTCTAAATGGCAAGTTCATGAGCTAAATAAATGATTGCTTTTGTCTGAAGCCACTATGTTTTTGTGTAGTTTGTTTGCAGCAATAGTTAACCGATATCTCTTACTATATCAGGTACTTCTGACAATTTGCATTTTGAATACTTCTAATGAATTAAAACTCTACAGGCAAAGAAGTGCTAGGGAAAGACTATCCTATATTAAATGTGTATATATGAAATGAGAAATAAAGACAAGTGGGAAACCCATAAAGCCCATATTCTTTTAGGGTTCAGGCAGAACTCAATAAAGTGTTTTTGTTTTGTTTTGTTTTGTTTTTACTATAATCATATGGCTATTTTAAGAACTAATTCTGAAGGATTATTTGCAATAACCACTGATATTCATAAAAGATTTAGATGGAAAATTCCGGTGTGTGGCTTTGCGTGGGGGTGTATCCTCTGAGGGGCTTATGCTGCTCACTGCAATGTGTTCTTTGGCTCATGGATTCTCACTGGCTTATGATACAGACACTATCATTGTCTTGAGACCTCAAGTTCACATTCACCAGATTTCTTTATCTCCTTCCAATATTAGTTCCAGTCTAATCCTCTTTTTTCCTGAATTCAAGATGGCCTTGCCAAACTCTGAGAACTGCTAATTTTCCTCATCTCTTTTATAGGCTGATTTGCCTGCCCAGAAAAGAGGAGCTTTGAAGGTGGAGCAGCCTCCTGTTGAATATAACATTTGGTAACATAAAAAATTATCTAATATTTCTTTTGTCTCAGTGTTTGTACATCTTCCATGTTCTGCTAATGCTTAGCATAAGTCATTTGACTTAGACCAAACTACCACAACCCGTGTCAGAGTCAAAGGCCATTTCCTCACTGGTTTCTACCTCTAATTGACTTCTTTTCTGAACATGCTTGAAATAACAATTCCATTCCAAGGAAAAGGAGACAAAACAAAAAGCAACCCAACAAAAAAACATCTGATGAAGTTCCCTATATCCCTAGCAGGGAATTGTTTGCTGCCTTCACCCATCACAACATTCTCTCCTCTAACAACCCAGTGAATAATGTACTTCCTTTAAAAAAAATAATGTGGGTGGGGTGGGGTAAGCTTATCCAAAGCTTGAATTCTCCAACCTCATTTGGTTCATCACTTTCTAATCTGATTGATCTCATATTAAGTTATTTGTATCTGCTTCAATTATCCTTGAGTACAAAAGTTATCTTATCAATTGAGTTACATTTTCCTTAAAGCTTGGGTCAAGATTTACTTTTTAGATATCCTACACATACCAACTTTTGTAATACTCAGAGGGAAGTCAGAGTTCAGCAAATAGTGATTAAGTGCCTATGCAGCCTCAGGTTAAAGTTGACTTCCTTCCTGGAATCCCCAGCACATCTGCTGTTGTATCTATTTGGCTTTCAGGGAACCCTTATCTCTCACAGTAATTATTTCCATTTTATCCCAAGTGCAGCAGAGTTTAACTAGCCCTTTCTTGGCTTTTCTTAATGTGATTTTCCTAAAGGAAACCCCTGTTCTAAGCTCCTTTCTACTTTAATTCTTTGCTCCCTACCCCTAGGGATGTTGTTCTTAGCCTATCCCAATCCCACCCATTGTTAGGGCATAGTTCAAATTCCTTTTCCTCCAGAAAGCTTTTCTCAAGCTTCCCAGTCTACACTACTCTCTGTTTATTATTGCTGTCTTATCTGTCACTGTTAATATTGGGACCAAAGCATACATTACATTTTGGTCTTATTCAGTAATTTTTTCTGGGAAAGTTGGATTCCCAGAAGAGAACATATATGTGGAGAAATTTGCTATTTTCTCTGCTTCACCTTTCCTTCAAAGGTAAATCAAAAGCTCAATAGAAAGAAATCATTATTAGTAAGATTTTCAAAAGAATGAATAAATAAAAGTATATCTCTGAACTTCGCCTTGTGTTTGGAGGGAAGCCTGTATGTTGCATAAATGTTTTGATTTTATGTTAACGTATGACTTTAGGAACAGCATTTACTCATTTTGAAGTATTGGCATTTTAATGATCAAGTCAAAACCTTATCTTTTCAGCATTTTTCCCCCTACTTTAATTCAGAGCTGTTTCACTTGAACACAGTGTTCACCAAGCAGGCAGATTCATGTCCTCTTGGACAATCTCCAAGCAGAGTTATCTATAAATGATGCCTTAGGGACCTCTTTACAGACTCAATCTGGCTTTCCTCATACAATGCAAATAAATAAAACCATAAATTAAAGTACATGGGAAAACATATTATCTAAAGCGTTTCTGCAGCTAACTCACGTACAGCTGTTTAAATCTGCGCAGAGCATTAGGTTTGGTTTGCAATTCCATTTTTAATTTGCTGTGTAACCTCCCTGCAGTCATTTCTCCCTTTCAAGTTCGTCTCACATTTCACAGGCAGTTCACTGCAGTGTTTATCATTTTGGATGGAGTTGGGATAGTGATATAGGCCTTCAGCGTTGCTTTCATGTCCCAGTATGTCAAGCAATGTATAAATGTCAAGTATTATTTTTAGTCTCTGCATCACTGTTGTTTCATGACTCCAGTCTCCCAGCGTGCACTTCATCCCTAGGGTACAAAATCACAGTGGATCATTTCACTAGGGAATAAAAGAGGTTTCCATTCAAATGCTGTTATACTTTCCGTGCTTCAAAACTGTTCTTTACATTTCCTAAAGCACTTAGTCATAACAGTGACTGATTTTTCAAATTATAATTTTATATATTCATTTATATTCATCTTAATTAAGTACTTAATACAAAAATCTAATAAAAAGTTCCGATTTAGGAGTTAAATATCCTGGTTTTTAAAGCTGTCAAAATCCTACATTTTCTAGGGGATTATTTCTTACTCTTTGATAAGGGATGTGCAGGCTAAAACAGGCCTGCAGGCTGTGGCACAACTCCCGCTTGGCACCACTAGAGGTCTCAGTCTATATTATTTTTTCAGAGAAAGATGCAATATTGTTATTTTTGATAGCACAATACTGCCAAAAAGAACAGTCTCCATAGAAATAATTGTACTATCTGGTATAAATAAAAAGCAAGTACTAGCACTGTTATTTTTCCAGTTTTAAATTTCTGTTGCACATTTCTCCTTATAACTACTTCCATCATTTAAAACATCTTTTCTAAAAGCCACAGTACTCTGTGTATATGCATAATTACTTATAACAATGTTTTTCTTTATGGCAACAAATAACAACCAATGGAAATGTGTTCTAGGTCATTTCTAGTTGACTTTCTTATGAACATGATTTTATATTTCTAGAAGCTGTGGCTTTCTATCACTAAACTGATTGATAAACAGTGTGTGATATTTATTTTCTAATTTATTCTTAAATGTGAAAAGGGAGGGACATGGAATTCTTATTTAGTGAACTTTGATAGTATAATTTTGCTATTCCAGTGTAGTCCAGTTCTTTTGTCATCCAGTCTGGCCATTGCCACCACCAAATATTCTGAGTTAGTTATAATGAAAGCCATAGCTTCACCAAAGGATGTTTATGAAGTTGGGAATTGGTTAAGTTTGATAGTAAAAAAAATATTTATTTTTACTCAATTCAATACTTTAGAAAACAAATTTATTCTGTATAATATAATCCATCACTCATATGAATGGTTGGTATACCTGTACCCTCCAAGGCATGGATGATTCTAGCTCTCTGTGCTTTTGTTGCAGTACATAAAGTTGTCAGCTTCTAGGAGCTTCTGAAGGTCAATTTTATGATCAGTTCTTACTACTGAGAAACCTTCTGAAGTAACTGAGTTGTTGTGTCCATAAGTCAGGGTGGAGATGGTAATCCATCACATCGTCTAGGAAAATGTCTCTAGTTTTCCATGTCGTCCAGATATTAATGTCAATAACAATAGTAATATTTCTCTTGTGTGCTAAAGCTTTACATTTAAAGTCTCACTTATCCTTCAATGTAAACCTTCATTACCATCTGCCAAAGAAATTTATAACCAGGGATATGACCATTTCAGCATTAAAAAAGCATAAAACACTGATGGGGGGATGCATGTCTGCTGGAGGACTTAGTTTATGAAAACTGATACAGTTGAAAGTGAAAACCTTCAAGTGACTCCATGCTAAATAAAGGTCATTTAAACCCAATATGTCATTTCGTTTTTCAGAAAACAATTAAAATGACAGTATAATGGGGGAAAATTGGGGAAAAAATAAAGTATTAAAGGAAATTCCCTTGGCCATCATGGTTATATCTGCTTCTGGGTGCATCTTTGTGAGTTAAAGTCCAATATCAAGAGATAATTAATTACACATCGCTTTTGGCTTTCCAAATGGTCTGGTAACACAAAATGCTTTTTTTTTTTTTTCAAACTCTATAGACCATAAAGATAAAATAGCACAACACACTCACCTTATTGAAAAAAAACAAAAAACTGAGACCTAGAGAAATTGACATGTCTGAGATCACAGTCACATCATCAGTTAGTGTTATGGATTGAATTGTGTCCTCCAAATATGTTCAAGTCCTAACCCCTGGATTCCATGAATATGACCTTATTTGGAAACTGAGTCTTTGAAGGTGTGATTAGTTAAGACGAGGCCAAGCATGGGTTAGAGTGAGCCCTCATCCAATATAACTGGTGCCCTTTAAACAAAGGGTAAGGAGACATCAGAAAGACAGGGGAAGAACGCCATGGAAAAATGAAGGCAAGAACATCTACAAGCCAAGGAACGCCAAGAAATTGCTGGCAAAAGAGGCAAGGAAGACTCCCCTCCTACAGGTTTCAGATGAAGCAAGGCCCTGCTTGACACCTTGATTTCAGACTTCTAGCCTCCAAAACTGTGAGACAATACATTTCTGCTTTTTAAGCCATCCAGTTTGTGGTACTTTGTTATGGCAACCCCAAGAAATAAGACAGTTATTAAAAGACCCAGGACTCCAAACCTGATAACTGCAAACAGAAAGGACTAAAGAAATGCTTCTTTACTCATTTGTTTGTTTTTAATATGCTCAAGCATCACATGAAATCATAGCAGGACCTTCATGCTAAGAAACTGTAATAGGGACAAGTCAAACCAGCTGTATCAGTAAGGTTTCTCCAGAGAATAGTACTGACAGGATATCCACATATTAAAAGATCTATTATAGGAATTGGCTCATACAACAGTTGGGATTAGAAAATTCCCAATTCTATAAGGCCTGCTGTAAGTTGAGAACTCCAATGAAGGTTTCAAGGAATTCTCCAGGAGAAGCTGACTGTCTGAAGTAGAGATAAGAATTCTTTCTGATTCCTTAAATAATCAATTCTCACTTTAAGGCCTTAAACTGATTGGACTGAGACTTCTCTCATTGCTGAAGGCAATCTCCTTTATTGATTGTAGATATAATCAGCCATAGATGCAATCAACCGACCAATGATTTAAAGCCATGAAATATCCTCACTGTAATAATCAGACCAGTGCTTGCTTGACTAAACAAGTGAACACAATAACCAAGTCAATTTAACCATCACAGTCCACCCCTTGTCAACTTGCTACTCATACACATCTCCTGAAACCATACTTAATTTCTAAAAAAAAAAAACCAGTAACCATCATACTTTCACCTAACAAAATTCAATAGTCCTGCATAAAACCGAAGTAAAACTAATGCTTTCCCAAGAAAAGGATGCAGATCCTTGGGTAATATTCACTCTTAAACTTGATATCTTGTAACTTAAATACGAGGATATAAAGTTAATATAAATTATGTTATATGATAAGGGAAGAGAAAATAGGAAAGAAAACAAAGAAATTTGCTTTTTGTATATATACAAATATATCCACACACACACAAAAAAAGAAGAAATACTTTTAATCATTTCAGTCCTCATTTCTGCAACTGATCACATGGTTATAACTCATATTTATAAAGACCTTCTTCCATTACTCATTCTCTATTCCTTTATCCTCTGCAAGCACCTTGCCTGGTTTTAGCTCTTTGCCTGGTGGGGTGACCCAAACATTCATTCCTGAAGTTTCTGGTCCATTAGTAGTCCTGCTTGTATTGGGTTGATACAGTTTTCCATTGATGTTAATCACTGGGCACAGTAATACTAAAAAACACCCTAGGTATCTCCCGCACTCCAGGAAAACTCTTAATTACTGCCATTGTGTAGTTGCAGTCCTGTTTTTCCTTGATAATCAAGATCAATTTCCTTTCTTTGCCTGTTGTTTCAGGGTCAGGAGGAGCCCAAAGTGGCCAAGTGTCAATTTTAACATCCAGTTCAATGGAATTATTGTTGTATCTTCTGGTGGAAGCACTCCTACTTATGGAACTAAGACCTGTGGACAAGCTGAGCATAAGATCATGGGGACAAGAAGCAAAAATTTTTTGGTGGATCACCAGGAGTAATAATGAATGGTGCCACTCCCGTTTCTATGCTTTGATTCCTGGACCCATGAATCCTGGCTACTGGAGAAACCATAGAGTGGATGTTGATGTAGAGCATAAATAGCCTCCTGGAGAACATTCCCCCAGCACCACAAGTATTGTCACCCAGTTGACACTAAAATTGAGTCTTCAAAAGGCCATTCCATTCTTCTATCAATCCAACTGTTCAGAATGATGGGGAACATTGTAAGACCAGTGAATTCCATGAGCATGTGCCCATTCCTACACTTCACTTGTTATGAAGTGGTTTCCTTGATCAGAAATATTTCTGTGTGGAATATCACAATGGTGAATAAGGCATTCTGTAAGTCCATGGGATAGCAGTTTTGGCAGAAGTATTATGTGCAGGGAAAGCAAACCCATATACAGACTATGTGTCTATTCCAGTTAGAACAAAATGCTGCCCCTTACCTGATGGAAGTGGTTCAATGTAATCAACCTGCCACCACAGAGCAGGCAGATGACCTCGGGGAATGGTGCTATATCGGGGATTGAGTGTAGGTCTCTGCTGCTAGCACATTGGACACACAGCAGTGGCTGAAGCTAGGTCAACCTTGTTGAGTGGAAGTCCATGTTACTGAACCCATGCTTGACCTCCATCCCTACCACCACGGCTACTTTGTTCATGAACCCATTGGGCAATGACAGAACAGGTCATCCTATTCATTTGATTATTAAAACTTCCTCTCCTGAAGTCACTATCTGGTAAGCATTCACTTGTTTTTCACCCATTCAGAAAGGTCAATTCACATAACTCTCCTCTAGACCTCTTTGTCAGCAGTTTTCCAACCATCTACTTCCCAAGTCCCTGAACTTCCAGCCAAACCATTGGCAACAGTCCATGAATCAGTATACAAATGCATTCAGCCATTTTTCTTTCCAAGCAAAATGAACAATGAGGTTCACTGCCTGGATTTCTGTCCACAGGGAGGATTTCCCTTCACTTTTGTTTTTTAGGGATGTCCCAGAAAGTGGCTATAGTGTTGCAATATTATCTGTATATTGTGCAGAACTGTGTGTGAATTAAGCCTGAGTTTTCTCTTCCTCTGTCAATTGATTATAGGGAACTCCTCAGGAGGCCATAGCTGTGGGCTGGAAGAGAGAAGCTAATGTGTAAGAAAGTGGGCCACTTCCTCATGTAACTTGTACTTTCAAGCCTGCTCAAGCATGACCTTGTACATACCACTTCCATTTTACGATGAATTGTTGCTGTGCATGCCCAACTAAAAGGCTTGGTGGGTCAGAAAATACCCAGTTTGTGATAAGCAACTCAGGTGTCATGGCAACTTGGTGGCCTATGGTTAAGTGTTCAGTGTCTATTAAGGCCCAGTAGTAGGCCAAAAGCTGTTTCTCAAAAGGAGAGTAGTTATCTGTAGAGAATGGCAGGGCTTTGCTGAAAAGCCTAAGAGTCTGTGCTGTGATTCTCATATAGAGGCCTGCCAAAGGTTTCAGACAGCTTTTCTAGTTGCCACTGACACTTCCAGCACCATTGGATCTGCTGGATCATATGGCCCAAGTTGCTGGAAGCTTGCATGGCAGCTTGGACCTATGGCAAAGCCTCCTCTTATTCCAGTCCCCAATTAAGTCTAGCAGCTTTTCAGTTCAAATGGTAAATGGGCTGGAGTAGCACACCCAAACAAGGAATATGTTGCCTCCAAAATTCAAAGAGGCCAACTAGACATTGTGCCTTTTGTATTGTAGGAGAGGTCAGATGCAACAGCTTATCCTTCACCTTTGAAGGAATTCCTCAACGTGCCCCACATGACTGGATGCCTAGAAATGTCACTGAGGTAGAAGACGCCTGAATTTTTGTTGGATTTATTTCCCTCCTCTGGCACGCAAATTCCTTATGAATGAATCTAGAGGAATTGCTACATGTTGTTCACTAGGTCTAATCAGCATAATGTCATCAACATAATGATGTGTGATGTCTTGTTGAAGGGAAAAGTGATCAAAGTCCTTGTGGACTAGATTATGAGATAGGCCTGGAGAGTTGATATACCTTTGATGTAGGACAATGAAGGGATGAAGGGGTATTGCTGGCTTTGCCAGCCAAAAGCAAACTGTTTCCGGAGGTCTTTACTAACAAGCATTAAGAAAAAAGCATTTGCCAGATCAATAGGTGAATATCCGGTACCAGGAGGTGTATTGATTTACTCAAATAATGATGGCATATCTGAAACAGCGGCTTCAACTGGAGTCACCACCTAGTTAAATTCACAATAATACACTGTCATCCTCCAAGATCCATCTGTTTTCTGCACAGGCCAAATAGGAGAGTTGAATAGGGATATGGTGGGATTTACCACCCTTGTAACTTCAAGTCTTTGATGATGGCATTAATCTCTGCAATTCCTCCAAGAATGCTGTATTGCTTTTGCTTTACTATTTTCTAGGTAAAAGCAGTTATAGTGGCTTCCATTTGGCCTTTCCTACCACAATAGCCCTCACTCCACAAGTCAGGGAATCAATGTGGGGATTCTGCCAGTTGTTGAGTTGCATTCTGCAACTGAGAATAAATAACAACAGAATGGGTTCAGGGACCCACTGGACCCACTGTGAGACATACCTGGGCTAAAACTCCATTGATCACCAAGCCTCCGTAAGCCCCTACTCTGACTGGTAGACCACAGTGATGTTTTGGGTCTCCTGGAATTAATGTCAGTTTGGAGGATTTCTAAAAATCCTAGAAATGTCTGATCATTTCCTTTTCTCCAATACACAATCACCCTGGTAAAAGACCATAGGTCCCTTTGGGCAAAGAAAGAAGATTAACAGTATAAAATTTTGGCAGGGCTGTAGGGTCCTAATCCATGGGGATCTGGTCTTCCTTTCCTTCAAAGGATTCCATATCTGTAAACTGTCTCCAGTCTAGGAATTGTTTGAGGAGCAGTGACTCTCTGTTTTCACAATTCAGGTTAGACTTTTATTCACTTGACCTAAAACTCTTCTGCTTATACATATCAAGTAAGTATTTAGTGGAGTGCTCATCTATTTCACTTCTAGGTACCCTGATCATCTAGATCTCTGGGTGACAGATGATTCTGATTACTGCTGTGACTCTGCTCTCCATTACAGTAGACACTCTCACCTTGTCTTTTGAAATGAAGTGCTGCCAATTGGCTCCTGTCAACCTTGGATCTGATAATCCCCATTGTTTTTAAGGATCCCAGTTCAGTGACAGTGGTTCCCACAGTAATGTCTGACCTAGAGAGAAGAGCAATCACAGAGATCTTGAGGGAAAATGGAGTTAGTCTCACAAATCTTTTCCTTACAGTCTTGGTGATAGATATGTCCTCTGAACATTCCTGGGTTGGGTGAGCCATTCTTACATGATAAATCCACTTTAACATTCCAATATCTTTAAGACTTTGGATCCCCTCATCTCCATTATACCAAAGCAATACTGACATTTTGTCTTCAGGTAATGTAGACCACCTTTTATTCCATGTTTCAGCCAACCACCCAAAAAAACTGTTAGATCCCTTTCTATTCTCCCAAGCTACAACATTGAATCCAGCATCTGTTCCATGGGCCCATATCAATCAATTCAGCATGACCCAACTTTCTGTTCCTTTCTTCACTATCCCTCACCCTTAACATTCATTCCCAGGATATTCCCCCAAATCCTGTCTATATAAATTGGAAAACTCATACACTTTATTTGGAGTGTAGCACACCTCCTCATGGATCACACTTTTTACCTCACATTTCAGAGTTTTGGGAGATCATTTAGTTAAAGATCTGGTAGTAAAGAAGGGAGGTAAGTGTGGACCATGAGAGGAATTAGCGATGTCTTGCAAGCCAACTACCTCTGAGCATTCCTGGTGAGACAGGGTTAATCTCTTCAGATGGAAGTGTGACCTCTGTTTCTTCAGGGGAGGCATTTACAGGTTTATCAAGTACAGCATGGTTTATCTCTTCAAGTAGAGGCTGGATGGCTAATTCCTCAGGGCAGACCATTACAGGTTTATCTGGAAAAGAAGACTCAGCAGAAGTCATGGTTGTAATGTCCCTATCATCATCATTAGCCAATATGTCCCCATTCCAAATTTCAAGATCCTATTCTTTCCAAATCTATGTCCTCACTCAAACAGTAAACACCCTGCAAAGTTGGGAACTCAATTTATGCTGTAATTCAGTCATTCGTAGAATGTGACTCTGGGTCTGGTTTTCAGAAATCTCAAATCTGCAGCTATAAGAAATAAGATTTTCTTTCAGAGAAATTTTGATGTTCTTCATGTAGTGCTTGAGCTGGGAATTTGAAGCCTTGGCCTTAAGTTCATCCCTTTCTCAAACTAGTGTATCCAGCATATTTAGAAACAATCAGCCAGAATCATTATACTTTTTTTTTTTTAACTCCACAAAAGCTTATTAAGGTGTCAAATACACTGTCACCCAGAGCAACGCCTCTTATAACTATTTGAGTAGCAGTATAAGTAGCAGCATTCAATAGTGATATTTTACGTATTTCTATTGCTAATTAACACATGGACTATCAATGCCATCTTGATCAGTGGAAATAGAGTCATTAGTGCATTTTAATCTAAAAGGATTAGAGAACCAATTCTACAAATGCATAGATCTCTGGGTTCTTTGTGGCTTCCTTAAACACTGATAGTTATCATAAGCTAGGCTTATCTCTTTCTAACAGATGCAGTCATATGCCTGTATGCTACACGATTGGGGAAGACCTATGGACTAGAGTGGACTTAATAGTATTCTGTTGTAGACATATTGTGATTCAAGCAACGGAAGAAATTATAACAGTGAGGTGGAGCCAGTGGCCACTGGACACTTTTGGGGCAGGGAGGGGAAGGTCAGTTGAAATACAGGGGCTTTTTCAGGACTTGGGGGTTGTCCTGAGTGGTGTTGAGGTGATAGATGTAGGCCATTTTATATCAGCATATACCATGCAGAACTGTGTGGGAGAGAGTGTGGTCTACGATGTGAACTGTGGTCTATACTTGGTGGAAAGGCCCCAGGATGTGTATATCCATTGCAGGTGATGTGCCACACTGATGAAGGATATTTGTGTGGGATGTTGTGGGTGGTGTGGGAGGTGGGGAACATGGGAATCCCTGTAATTTCTGTGTAATATTTAGGTAATCTAAGCAC
>JAQZBX010010103.1:0-12199 GCA_029593785.1 Cabassous unicinctus
TAGAGAGGACGGCAGAGGGGAAAGCAAACAGGACGCTGTAGAACGTGTTAAAAACATGAGTTTTATTCTAAATCTAGGCTAAAGCTAAAACTGCAGGCTCCAAGATGGTTGGAAAGGTGGCAAAAGCAGGTAGACCTCCTGAAGGAAGTCAGAAGATGTTAGAAAAAGCCAGCAAAAATATACTCCCTAGGGCTGAGAGACACATTCTGGGGTATAAAACCTAAAGCTTTTATCTAAAGTGGAAGAATGGGGGCACACCAGCTGACAGCAGAAAATTCCCTGCATCTTAATTTTAAGAGCAGGGAACACAGAGTTAAACAAGAGGCACACCGAAGACGTACTTGTAGGAGGTGCTCTGTACAGTAGCACTGAGAAGAGAAGCTTTGCATTGCAGCAGAACAAAACAACAGAAGACAACAGGACAAAATAGCCACTGCCTATCTTCATTAGCAGTAGATGCTAAATGGCCACACACACAGCGTACACACAATAAACCCTGGATTATAAGAAAACATTCTAGAGAACCTGGAACCCAACTTTGTTCCCTTCCCTGCATCAACTTCCTGCTAATAGCTGGTCTAAGGAGAAAAAAAAAAAAAGATCCAAGCCTCCATTTATGAGAACTATAAAATGAGCCAGCCATAATCCATATACATATAAGAAGGAAGAAAAGAACAGAAAAATCAAATGGCAGAGAAAAAGAATCACACCAGAAAAATATAAGTATGGAGTACATTCAAAATATGACAAATTCTGCCAGGAATTTTAAAAAAATCTAACAAAGAGATAAAAAGCAAAAGTGCAAGAGCTCAGAAAGATGATGAGAAAACAGAAGGAGAGGGATTATGAGCAGTGGAGCTATTTAACTCCACGACTAAGGGGAAACAAATAAGGGCTTACGGTGGCAAAACAGAACAGAAATTGTATATGTTCTTGACAGTGTAAAAGAGACATATCCAACCCAACATGGCACCAAAACGGGAAAAGTTGGGAGGTTGAAACTTATTTTATCATCTTCTTATCTTTAATAGCTAACAATGTGGCTGTATTGGTCTGGGTTCTCCAGAAAATCAGAACCAATAGGATATATGTGTATATATATGAATATGAATATGAACATATGAACATGAATCTCTGTGTAAGTGTATGTGTGTGTGTGGGTATGTATATGTGTATGTGTATGTGTGGACATACGTGTGGGTATATGTGTGCATATGTGTGTGTGTGTACATGTGGTAGACTGAATCATGTTCCCCATAAAGACATGCCCAAGTCCTAATTCCCAGGTCTATAGGTGTGAACTCATTTGCAAATAGGATCTGTGATGATGTGAAAGCCAAACTGACTCAGGGTGGGCCTTAATCCAACATGGCTGGAGACCTTATAAGCAGGAAATCGGACACAGCCGTGTACAAGCCACAGGAGGAGCGAGTAAAGAGACGGCCATGGGACAGAGGCCGAGACTGAGCTGTGGATCGCCGGCAAGCCACCTCCTAAGTGCGACAGACTTTGAAGGAAGCGTGGCCTACTGACACCTTGATTTTGGACTTCTAGCCTCCAAAATTGTGAGACAATAAATTCCTACTGTTTAAAGCCAAACAGCTTGTCATATCTGTTATAGCAGCCCTAGCAAACTAAGAGAGTATATATATATATATATATGTATAAGAGATTTGTTTTAAGGAATTGGCTCATTAAAGTATGGGAGCTGTCAATTTCAAATTCCATAGGGCAAACTGCAGGCTTGGCTATTAGGTGGATATTGAAGTCTTGAGTCTGAATTCCCTAGGGAATTCAGCTGGCTGGAAATTCTGGTAAGAGTTGATGCTGAAGTCTTGAGACAGAAATTGTTCTAATCCCTGGAACCCTTAGTTCTTGCTCTTAAGACTTCCAACTGATTGGATGGGCCCACCCACATTACTGAAGGGCATCTCTTTTACTTAAAGTCAGCTGGTTGCAGATGCTAATCCCATCTACAAAACACCTCCACAGCAACACCCAGTTCAGTGTCTGGCCAAACGACTGGACACCATAACCAAGCCAAGTTGTGTCAACATATACTTATCCATTACTAAAAAAAAAAAACACTGGTCTCCAAGCTCCCTAGCAGCTAAGTGTCACCATGCAATGGTTCCAGCTAATGAAATGTAAATGACAGACTTCCAGGAAAGCTATTATTCTCCTGATAAAAAGACAAACTCAGCTGGCACACCCTTTTCCCTTGCCCCATTTGTCCTACCTGGTACGAAAGCACAGTGCCTCGATGGCACAGCAGCTGTCTTGCAACCATGAGTTGAGAACTACATGATAAAGGTGGCAGAGTAGGAAGCCAGGATAAGACTGGGTCCTGGATGGCATCATGGAGCCAGGGAAACAGCTCTGACTGCCCAGCTCCGGATTTTCAGTATATGAGAACAATAGAGCTCTACTTGGTTAAGCCGCTAAACTCTGTATTGGTTTGCATTGCTGCTTACAAACCACCCAAAATGTATTGGCGAGAGCAATAACTGCTTATTAGCTCACAATTCTACTGGGTGGTTTTCTGGTTTGGGTCAGGCTTGGCTGATCACAGGTGGGTTCATTAATATATCAGTGGCCATTTAGCAAATCAGCTGGGGGCCAGTTGGTGCAGGGTAGCCTCACGCACGTTATCTGTGGTTGATTGGCTGTCAGCTGTGGTCTTCATCAACAAGCAGGCGAGCTTGAGCTTGTTCACATGGTGGCAGGGTCCAAGAAAAGAAGCTGCAAAACTTCTTGAGACTTGAGCTCTTCAGAACTGACAGGCGTCAGGATGTTGCCTCATTCTATGTCAGAGTAACAGATCCAGATTCAAGGGGTGAGCAGACTCCACCTCTTGAAGGGAGTTGCTGCAAAGTCCTGTAGATATTTCTGCAATCTACCACACACCAGTGCAAGCCTAAGAAATATATTGACAAAGGGAAGGATGTAGGGACAAGGGGAGGGCTGGAGGTGCACTGCCAGCAGCCCAGCCAAGTATGGGAGTGCCATTCTGTGGTTTCCTCCAGCTGTGCTCAGTCCCTGCTGTAAGAACAGGAGGGTGGGTGGCCGCATCGACCCCTGTTTGGGGATAGGTTTGGGGGGAAAGGAACAGAGGGCAAGGGAATCAAGAGTTCCAATAAGAAAATGGTTCATTTGTTCAAATCTGAAGTCCAGAATAGGTGGAGAAGGGGATGTGAAGCCAGAAGGGGCCTGAAAGCCCAAGAGGAAATGAATTGTTCATTTATAGAGTTGTGAGCAGGTGCATGTGGTGAAAGAGTGGAAACTGAGGCCCAGGGCAGGGAAATGGCTTCCCCAAGGCTACACTGCTGGCTAATAGCCAAGCAGGCTCTAAGTTCAGGAGCCCAGACTCTCAATTAGAGGTGCTCCGGTCAACAGCGCCCCCTCCCCTGTCTTTGGTGTCCTCTTCTCTAATACAAGAATGTTGGGCCTCTGCTCTGGAATACCCAGAAGCTCAGGCATTCATTGAATCAAGAAATGACTGCTGTTTACAACAGAAAATTCCTAGGTTCTGGAGTCAGAAAACCCTGGATTCAACAACAGGGCTGTTTCCTCACCTGTAAAACGGCCCATAAAACTCCTAGCAGGAGATGGGGGGTTGGAATGTTCTGTTTTGTTTTTCCTAAAAGGCAATAAAGGTGAAAATCAGCAAGACAAACAAAATGGGGTGGGGTGGGATGAAGTGGGTCTTACAAATACCCCTGATGATGGTGAGACTAGTGGGATTTTAAGAACAAACAATGATTATTTTTCCCTTAAAGATTTGTGCCTCTATAATGCAGGTGTTCCCAAAATTCCATTGGTATAAGGGAACTGGTTAAAATTCAAAGGTCTCAATGAGCCGCAGGCCTCTGTGCTCTCCCAGGGATTCTGAGTCACACTGAAGCGTGGGAACCGCTGCCATGACCTAACCTCCCCCCCAGCTCAGCTCGTTCCCCACAATCATAGGTACCTGCTGTGCGTAGTGCTCTAAAAGCCAAGAAGGCTGATATGGTGAGAGCTGAACTCAGCACCAAGGGCCCTGGGCCTGGAGATGGAAGTGCCCCTCGCCGCCCCGGATTCGCTGGCCCTGAGCGTTCCACTGTTGATGGATTTAGCAGGAGGTTCAAGCCACGCTTGCCTAGACCTCGGGGGGAGGAAGCCTCCTGTGACCACTGGTTAACATGCAGGGCGCCCGACAAACTGTAGGCACTCAAGCACCGTTAGGCCCCTGCCCATCTGCTAGGGTACAACGTGTTCAGTGATTTTGCATATGTTACCGAAAATAGTGTCCCATCAAAATGAATTTGCAATGCTGAGTGGGCTGCACTCCACAGCCACACAGACCCCAGGGAAATGAAAAATGAGACAGTGCTCCAGTCAGAGAGGAACCAATCAGACTTGTGAGCATATTGATTTCTTTGCCCAATTCAGTTCTGCAAATGTGAGGCTCAACCCTTTTACCACTGACAAATGAGCTGCCTCTTCCTCTTGGTTGGGAAGGTGTCCTCCTTCCCTCTGGCCTCCCCTGTGTGACGGGTACAGCCTTCAAAGAGTGTGCTCTCCAGGAGAGCAAATTAGCTCTACCGGTAAGCTTGGAACCTTCTGGGGAGTTTTAGGTGAAGCTTGGAAGCATCCTAGGAGTTTTTGGTGTCAGACAGATGTGGGTTCACATCCCAACTTTCCTATTTACTCTGGAGTAATTCTAACAGGTCACTGGGCTTCTGTTTCTTATCTATAAAATAACAGTATGAATTGTCCACGTAACTGTATATCTCTATTAGCATTATCTAAGAGGTATGTGCTGTTACATGGGCCACTGTTGTATACAATAGCATATGTTGTATATAATTGGTGAGCCAGCCGTCAGCCAATGGGCATTTGACAAGTCCCTGGTACTATTACTGCACTTGAGCGAGTTTCACTCCATGCTGAGCGCTGGAGAAAAAGGCAGAGCTCCCTGGGGCACAGAGACTGAATGTTGCAGGCAGGAAGTTTATTGGGAAGCTCTCCCAACAGAGGGGGCTGAAGACTTCAGCCGGCTGGCGTGGTGGGCGTCTGAAGAGAGACTTCAGCCTGGCCTGGGAAGGGGCAGATGTGAATCCGTACAGTACATCAGTAGGCGGGGAAACGGGAGACATGGGGAGCGGGTTAGGGTCTGGGTCCAGCCTGGGGCCAGCAAGGGGCAGTAAAAGCAAATTCCTTCCCTTGTATGGCTGGGGCCTGGTGGGCTGGGAGGTGGGGTAGTGTCGGAATGCAGGAGGGGCTGAGGAAGCCTTGGTCAGGGGGAGTGGAGGCCCTTACCATGTGGTTCCTCTGTTCTTGAGAGGAGATGGTTGGTTGCACCTCCCACGTAGTCTGCTTTCCTTTATGTCCCAGCTTTTTAATCATACATTGGGAGACTTGTAATAAGGAACCTGGAACACTGAGGTTCCATCGCCTCTAGCTGAGTGAGGAGCAAGAAGTCCGGCAGGTTGCTACTGGCAGCCACCTGCTACCCCAGGGGGAGATACGTAGGAGGAAGCTGCCTTTGTGCTTAACAGAGACAAATGAAGAACAGAGCCTAAGTACCTTCTGCCATTGCCGAGCTGCTTGGCTGACCAGCTGATGCTCCCCTACCTCAGGGCATCCCTTGTAGTGTGAAACCTTGTTACTGAATGAGCCCCTTTGAACCATGGTTTCCATTACCTGCAGCCCCAAGCACCTCGACTGCTACAATAAGACTTTTGACACAGAGAAGGACCCTGAAAATGTGGTTCTTTCTCTGTTAATAATTTCAATTTGAGAATCTCCCCCTACGCCACCGCAAAACAACTAAAGCTACTTCAGTATCAAATTCAGCAATTCAAATGAATGGGCATCTAGTGCTTACAGTTCACAAGATATCAGTAAACGGAGAGGGGGCTGCAGGGTACAAGGAAACGTGAGCTGTGGTCCTTGCCCTCAAAAGACATCTAGAAAATACGCTATGCTACAAGAAGGAATGAAAGAGGTGCAAAATACATGCCAAAAAGATACAGTAATCAGAGAGATCTCGAGGCATGTGATGGGGCAAGATGAATTAAGAGCACAGGTCTGTAAGTCAGAGCTCACTCAAGCCCTTCCTTGCCATTTACCTGCTAAGTGCCCTTTGACAAAGAACTCAACCTTCCTGACCTTGATTTTACTCATTTGTAACATGGGGATGGTAATAGTACCTTTTGAAACAGAGTCAGTGTGAGGGTTAAATGAGATGCTCTATGAGAAGTAATTTGCACAGTACCTGGCTTATAATAAGCACCCAAACAATGTTAGCTATTCAAATAATAACCACGTTATTACCATTACAACAGGATTGAAAGCTCTAAGGTGGTGATTTAGCGAACCGTCCAGGTGGATAACTCTGGGGACGGTAGGCCGATGGTGGGGGCTCGCTGAGATGCACAGGGCTGAGGAAGAGTGGGGGAGGCTCAGGGAAAGGCTGATGCGCTCCCTGTGGCGAGCCGGCTTTGAGGTGCCTGGGGAACATCCAAGGAGAGGTGTCCATAAATAGCATCCTGTGTGTGTTTGAAGCTCGGGAAAAATTACCTGCACAGGAGCTATGCATCCTGAGCATGAATCTCAAGCTGCAAATGTGGGTGCCTGGGAAATGCAGACTCCTTATCTTTCTATAAATTAGCTGACTTCCTAATATGAGCGTCCACTTTCCACAGTGGTAGAAATTCAGCCTGGGCTTCCTCTTTTCCCAGGAGTTATTTGGAAGTTCCAGGAAAGTCCCCCCGGTGGTCTTTGGTATACACAAGTCACTCCAGGACCCTGTTCTGCCCACAATGCCTCTTTGGGTCCTTACTCTCAGGGGGACAAGACATTTTCTGCCGGTGGCTGGGCCTTACTGGGCACACAGAGACACTGTGGGGCAGCCTCAGGTCCGTCCGCCCGGACGCTGGTCATGGCCAGGCTTTCTCTGCTCCCAGACCCTTCTGAGATGGAAAACCCTAGGCCCTCCCACATTCCCACGCCCTCCTTGGAATGGAAAGCACAGCTTCTCTGTGCTTTAGGGTTCCCCACAAGTTCTCTGGGCCGTCCCTTATCCTCCCAGTCCAGGGCCTGGCGTAGGGATGGAGAAGTGGAGCTGGGAGTTCACCTAAACAACAGCAGCATCTTGCTTCTCTGCCTGCCTCCTTCCTGAGTCCAGAGAATGTTTATCTGGTAAGAGGATGGCAAAGTCTGGCTCTTCTCCTGTTCCTACACGTCTGGTCTTGATGGCACACATTTTAAAATACATATATTTTTATTAGAGAAGTTGTGAGCTTACAAAACAATCCTGCATTATGTGCATAATTCCCATACATCACCCCTCAACTAACACCTTACATTGTTGTGGAACATTTGTTACAGATTATGAAAGAACATCACCAGACTATTACCACTAACTGTGGCCCATAGCTTACATTTAGTACATTTTTTCCATACAACCCCTATTATTAATACCATGTATTAGTATTGTATGTTTGTCATGGTTCATGGGAGAACACCCTCATATTTGTACTTTTAACCACAGCCCATCTTCCACCACATAGTTCACTGTTATAGAGCCCCTTCCTTATACTGTCTATCCAAAGTGTACACTCAGGGGCTCTCACTTTCATCACAGAGTTGTGTAGTCATCACCTCAGTAAATTTTTGAATGTTTTCCTTAATCCAAAATAAAAAATCCCATACCCCCCTATTATTGACCCTTGATGTTGATATAGTACCTTCTTTGACATTGATGCAAGAATATTACAGTTTTGCTATTAACTGTAGTCCAAAAGTTACATTCATTGTATTTTCCCATGTATCACCATATTCTTACCACCTTGTAATAGTGATGTACGTTTGTTCCAGTTCATAAAAGAATATTCTTGTATTTGTACTATTAACCACAATCCTCATCTACCTCCAGGTTCACTGTTATTCAGTCCCTAGATTATTCTCTATCTTTCTTTCAATTGACATTTTTTTCTCTAAACTTCCCCTTTCAGCCACAATCCTGTTTATAAACAGGCCATGTTAGCACTATACTGAACAGCAGTGGTGACAGTGGGCATCCTTGTCTTGTTCCCGTGCTCAATGGGAAAGCTTTCAGTCTTTCACCATTGAATACAATGTTAGCTATGGGTTTTTCATATTTGCCCTTTTTCACGTTAAGAAAGTTTCCTTCAGATCCTATCTTTTGGAGTATTTTTATCAAGAAAGGATGCTGTATTTTGTCAAATGCTTTTTCTGCATCAATTGTTAGGATTGTGTGATTTTTCTTCTTTGATTTATTAATGTCATGTATTACACTGTTTGATTTTCTTTTGTTGAACCACCCTTGCATGCCTGATATAAAACCCACTTGACCATCATGAATAATTCTTTTAATGTGTTGTTGGATTTGATTAGTAAGAATTTTGTTGAGGACTTTTGCATCTATATTCATTAGGGAAATGAGTCTGTAATCTTCTTTTTTCATAATATCTTTATCTGGCTTTGGTAGTAAGGTGATGTTGGTATCATAGAACGAGTTTGTAGTGTTCCTTCTTATTCAGGTTTTTGGAAGAGTTTCAGTAATAATGATATTAAATCTTATTTGAATGCTTGGTGGAATTCTCTTGTGATACCATCTGATCCTGGGCTTTTCATTTTGGGGAATTGTTTGATGACTGTTTCAATCTCTTTACCTGTGATTGGTTTGTTGAGGTCTTCTATTTCTTCTAGCATCAGTGTACATTGTTCACATGTTCCTAGGAATTTTTCCATTTCATCTACATTGTCTAGTTTGCTGGCATACAGTTGTTTATAGTATCCTCCTATGACCTCTTTTATTTCTCTGGGGTCAGTAGTAATGTCCCCATTTTCATTTCTGATTATGTTTATTTCCATTTTTTCTCTTTTTTTCTTTGTCAGTCTAGCTAAGGGTTTGCCAATTTTGTTAATCTTTTTGAAGAACAAACTTTTGATTTTTTTAATTCTCTCTCTTGTTATTGTTCTTCAATTTCATTTATTTCTGATCTTATCTTTGTTATTTCATTCCCTCTGCTTGCTTTGGGAATAGTTTGCTGATCTTTTTCTAGTTCTTCTAGCTGTATAGTTAGGTCATTGATTTTAACTCTTTCTTCCTTTTTAATGTAAGCATTGAGGGCTATACATTTCCCTCTCAGCACTGCCTTTACTGCATCCCATAGGTTCTGACTTGTTGTGTTCTCATTTTCATTTTATTGATTTCTCTTGCAATTTCTTCTTTGACCTACTGATCACATCCCAAAACACATCAGTGTGATGGTCTTATGCACACCCTGGTGACTCAGCCATGGGAGTAGATGAGATTGTCCAGAGAGAGCCTAAAAGTGAAAAGGAAAGGGGACCTGATCAAGCACTGGGAAACACAGCTGTTTAAAGCAGGGTCCAGCAACCTTTTCCTGTAAAGGGCCAGGTAGGATGTATTTTAGGCTTTGCAGGAAGCACTCAACTCTGCCTTTGTAGGACTAAATTAACCGTGGATGACAGGTGCATGGAGGAACTTGGCTGTTCCAACAAAATTTGATTTACAAAAACAGGTACTGGGCCCCCAAGAAGGAGGCTGGGAAGGAGTAATCAGAAAGGCAGGAGCAAAGGGAGGGTTTGATGCTCAGGGGTAGAGTTTACACCTCCACCTGCTTCCTGCCAAAGCCTGTGCTCCTTTTGATAAGGAAAAGTCACTGAAGCCCTCCCTCCCCCTTTTCCTGACAAGAATCTCCGCCTTAGAACGCAGGGTCCACCCCGGCCTCAGGACAAGAGCAGGCCCCTACTGGTGTCCTAGACCCGGAGGATTAGGCACGGGCTGCGGCGCCGGAAACTAAGCCTAACTGGGACTTTAACACTGACCAGGGACTGGCTGCGCTCCAGCTATATCGGGAAGCGCTCCTCCAAGGGGTCCAAGAAGGGGCTAAACGACCCACGAACATGACAAAAACAACCTCAGTTATTCAAAAACCCGATGAGTCTCCGGGGGATTTCTATGAACGGCTTTGCGAGGCCTTCAGGATCCACACTCCCTTCGACCCAGAGGCTCCAGAAAACCAGAAGATGGTGAATGCCGCTTTCGTGGCACAGGTGGCAGCAGACATCAAAAGAAAACTCCAAAAGTTGGAAGGATTCGCAGGCGTGAACATCTCTCAACTGCTAGAGGTCGCCAACAAAGTGTTCGTCAATCAGGACGAAGTCGCCGAGCGAGAAGCCAAAAAACAAGTGAAACACCAAACCTCCCTACTAGTGGCAGGTCCTGGGAAATGCTGACCCTGCCAGACGAAACAGACCGCCTTGCAAAGGCGGGGGAAGCACCAGGAGAACACCACCGGCCAGAGACCAATGCGCTTACTGCAAAGAGAACGGGCACTGGAAAAAAATGAGTGCCCCCAGAAGTCTCAGACACCAAGAGGAAGCACCCCTAAAGGAAAATACTGACCTGAGCCCCAAGACCACCTGCTCGGGCTGGCAGGACTCAACCCCGAATAGGGGCGGCCGGGCTCACTGGAACTTGGCCCCCACAAGCCCATGGTCAAATTACAAGTCGGGGGCCAGACAATGACTTTCATGGTGGACACTGATACTGAACATTCTGTGGTCACAACCCTCGTTGCCCCCTTTAGCGGAAAGACCATTAATATCATAGGGGTGACTGGAGACCAGTCGAACCGACGGCCCTTTTGCCAGTCAAGGACCTGCCAGCTCGGCAGCCATGAAGTAACTCATGAGTTTCTGTACCTGCCTGAGTGCCCGGTTCCCCTGCTTGGCAGAGACCTCCTAACCGAACTTGGGGCCCAGATTACCTTCAAACCTGAAGGCTCAGCAAGCTTGGGCCTTGGAACCAGTCTCACTCTCCTTGTCACTGTGCCCCGAACCAAAGAATGGAAACTTCATGTGGAAGAAAGTTGCTGGAAGGGAACCCAAACCGTCCTCCAACTTTTAACACGGACTGGGTGGAGAAAGGCTCAGATCTGTAGACAGCGGGTCAAATACCTAAGGTTCAACATCTCGCGAGGGCTCCAGACGCTAGGACCCGAGCGGAAAAGGGTGATCTGCTCCATCCCCACACCCACCATGAAAAGACAGCTGCGTTTCTCGGAGCGGCAGGGTTCTGCCGCATCTGGATCCCTGCGTTTGCAGCAATGGCCAGACCCCTTTACGAAACTCTGGCAGGTCCGGAAAGGGTATCTCTTGCCTGGGGAGAAGTCCAACAGGGGACTTTTCAAAACATCAAGAAACAACTCAGCCAAGCCCCCGCCTTGGGGCTTCCAAATGTGACTCGAGACTTTAACCTGTTTGGACGTGAAAAAACAAAGTAGCACAAGCCTCAAAGTTCAGGGAAAGTTGAGGGCATGAATCGAACCCTCAAAGCCACCCTAGCAAAGTTCTGCCAGGAAACTGGTCCCCCCCGGGTAGATTTACTCCCTTTGGACCTTCTCCGAGTTAGGTGCACCCCAGGACCCACAGGCTACTCTCCCTTTGAAATTCTGTTTGGGCGGCCACCCCCAATCGTCCGGGCGTTCAGAGGAAGTCTCAGGCTTCTGGGGGAGGCCAGCCTAGATTCCGTTCTCCAGCAGCTTGGAGGAACTCTAGCTGAAATACATAAAACTATATTGTCCCAAAACCTCATCCCCTTGGGACACCCGGTGCACCCTCGTCAACCAGGGGACCAGGTCTGGGTCAAAGACTGGAGGAAAGAACCCGTCCAGCCTTCCTGGACAGGTCCACATACTGTAATCTTTGTAACTCCCACTGCTCTTAAAGTTGCAGGTATCACCCCCTGGATTCATCATTCCAGGGTCAAGAAGGCCCATCACGATAAGGAGCAGAACAGCTGGGCAGCCCAACCCGTACCCGACCACCCCCTGAGAGTGCGAATCACTCGAGATCCTCGAGCACCAGCCTCGCCGAACGCCAGCTGGACGGACCCTTGCTCCTGGTGGGGCCTGTGTTTATGCAGCCTGATCGCCTTGGTGTTTGGAATTGGACTCGCAGCTGTGGCCCCGCAGACTGGACTGTTGTGAACAGAACCCTAATTGCTATAGCATACTGGTGCATAGTAGGATGTTTCTGTGCCTGAGGCTGGTTTTCCTATTCTCCTTCAGGGCTGACACCAGTTCCCAGCCCTGCTCCAGTTGTTACAAGACTGCCCCTCTCTCAGCAATGGATAGATTGAAACAGCTCTCAGGGGAAG
>JAQZBX010010103.1:12299-28421 GCA_029593785.1 Cabassous unicinctus
AGGGAAATACCAACCCTCCTCTTCCTTTACCCACCATACCTATATGCCGGCAGAATGTTATAAGTTATCCGAAGCCTCAGTTTGTGAGGAAAGGAGGGACGTGTATCTTCCTGGGGGAAGAGTGCTGTTATTATGTTAATGAGACAGGAATAGTCACTACCAAAGTGAAAGAACTTAGAGATCAAATCCAAAAGAGGAAAAACCACTTGAACGAGTTGTGGGGCTGGAACCTTGGACAGTGGACCTCTTGGCTTCTGCCTCTGCCTGTCTTGCTCATAGCCGCCATCTTTGGCCCATGCCTGGTAAAGGCACTCATCAGGTTAACTACCACCAAGATTCTAGCCCTAAGGGGATACAGTCCCCTGAGGACAGATGATGCCCTATGGGAATTATAAGGGCATCAAAGGGGGGAAATGATAAGGAAAAGTCACTGCAGCCCTCCCTCCCCCTTTTCCTGACAAGAATCTCCCGCCTTAGAACTGGAACCTGCACTTCTGGCTCTGTAACCCTGCCCGCTTGGTTTCGTAACCTGCAGTTCTGCTTCTGTAACATGCTTGCTTAGCTGCCTAAGGTAATGGAAAAATTCCACCCGCCGACTCACTAGCCAATGACCGGGAGCCTGCAGACCCCAATAAAAACTCCAGAAAACTGGGGCTGGGGGCCCGGAATTTGGAAACCGAACTTTCCTCTGGACCCACGCGCATAATAAAGCCTGGTTCCTCTGCTCCTCTGAGTGCCGTTTGGGTTTCCCATCGCGACAGCCGCAACGCTTTCACCACCCAGACTTCTCAGCCTGGCTCTAGGGAGGTGGAAAATCTTAGCTATTGCAATAACCTGTGGCCCTCCAAAGCTCAACTCTCTGCAACAAAGTCTTATTCCTTAGTATTTAATTTCTTTTGTCCAGGAGAAATTAAATTATATTTTTCTCCTAAGAGGCCAATAATAAAATAAAAGTTGATGAGAACTACAAAACATATTGGCTCTCATTAGCTTTCCAACCCCATCCCTCAGCATCCTCTACGTTTCTCAATGCCAAAGAATTAGTGCCTCTCACACACAACCCCCAGATTCCTCCCTGCCTTGAGAATCTTTGTCTGAGGGTGTTTCCTAATTCAGGAGGACTTCCCCCTGCCACCTGTTGACACTTCATTTCTCTTTCACAATTCAGCTCAAATCCCACTCCTCTGTGAATCCCTGCCTTGTGGCCCCAAGAGGAATTAATCTCTCTTTCCAAAGCCTGCCAATTATGGCTCTATTAGAGCACCAGAGTCAATTTATGTCCTAACACTCAGCTGTTTGCATGGATGACAATGAAAAGGGGAAAGATATTAAATCACAAGTGTTCGCAATCCCCTCACCCCACCACACCCGGTCTTGTAGGGAGAGAGGAACCTGTCTGCATTCTCAGTCCCTCTCCTTCCAGGGTTTGGCAGAATCTGGATGATGGGAAGAAACTGGAGCACTAAATTGAGTGGTAACATTAAAAAGAGCTGAGCCCAGAGAGGAGGGGAGAAAGGGGAGCAAAGGGTGTCTGTGTGCTGGGAGAGAGGGGTGTGATGGCACGCGTGAGAATGAGTGCAGAGAGGTGGGGAAACTTCTAAAGGTTTTGCGGTAACTTATGAGAGTGTTATCGCTTTGGCATTTTCAGGAAACACCAGAAAATTCCATTGTATGGATGCTGGATTGATGTCTTTCTTTTGAACCTCACCACTGGGCTGAAATTGAACCAGAGGGAGGCTGCCGGCTCCTGGAACTTCCCTTCGTATTTCACCCCAGAGCTGGGGGCACTTCCCAAGGCTGGTGCCTCGCAGGTGGTCCGCAAGGGGCTGCTATGAACTGAACCCCCCACCCTGACCTGCCTCTGAGAGTGTGACTGCTGGCGTGTCACTGCCTGCTCTCAGCCTCAGTTTCCTCACAGGCTGGGGGTGGAGGGTGGGGAATAAGAAGCTCTCCAGATCCATTCTTGTCCTTACATTCTCTGAGGTCAATGGTTGACCCCTGGGCGGGAAGGAAGAGAACCCACCTGGGAAGGAAAACAGTAGATTCAAATTTTATCTGTACTGTTTTGCTGTGTAACTATGAAAATGTTAGCATCTGTTAAGTCCAGGTGGCGGACATAAATCACACACACACAGACCCCTAAGGTGAGAGTGAAACAAAGGACTCTTGGGACAGGTAGAACAATGCAAGTAGAGAATCTTAAAAGGCAAAGCTGGCTGGCAATGCCCCCCAACCTTGAGACATCCCCCTGCAGGCGGGAAGCAAGAAGCAAAGGCTGGGAGGTAACTGGTGGATTTTGCTACTTGCAGGACCCTGGGAACTCGCGTAGAATCTATCAGCTTCTGTATCCAGGGCCAGAGAAGGCCACCCGAGACAAAGCCAGAGTTGCAGTAGCCCGTTTGTGGGGGTGGCACAGAGAAATAGGGTCTCCTAGATTCATGGACTCCCAGTCTCATGGAAGGAGTCTGGGCTTTGGAGCCAATAGCTTGGGTCTCATTCTCAGCTCTTCCTCCATTGAGGCATGTCACAAAATCCCTCTACATCTCAGTTATTTCATCTTTAAGTGTTGTTTTAAAAATTACAGGAAAATCATGCAAAGTAGAGTGCCTGGCATGTATTAGTAAAAATAATAATAATACTATTGTTCTAATCACTTGAGACATATTCATTCACTCCTGATTACATCCTTAAGAGGGGGGTACTACTATTTTTCCCATTTCATAAAAGAGAAATTGAGGCACAGAGAGGTTAATAAGTTGTCGAAAGTCACATGTTAGTCCGCGGCAAAGCTGGCATGCAAATCCCAGCAGCCTGAGCTTTTCGTGGTGCTACTTCTCCCAGGGTGGTAGTGGGAGCAGAGGAGGAATCACCCCTTAGAATCATGGGCTCCAAGGAAGGGAAATGCCTAATATTTTTTCAAAACACATTTATTGAGGGCATTCTCCTTGCCAAGCATTGGGCAATGGTGAGGAAAACAGGTAAAATTCAACCTTAAATCCATTGTCTCTGGGAATTCCTAACTGTGTTTAGAAAAAAGGAAGAGGCTGCAGCTGGAGCCAGCTCTCATGGACTTGCAAAAGCTGATTATTACATTTACAGAAACTTTGGGAGCTTGTGTTTAAGTCAAGCCAGATTGAAAACATATAAACTGATAATATATTATATTAACAACAAAGAAAATAAATACTCAAAACTTACCACCCCCTGATTGTTTTTACTATGGCTTACCATTTGTCTATGCTCTTGAGGTTATTTACATCTCTAGGGTCTGTATGGTGGAAATTCTGTATAGTGGTGAGCTACTGAGCATCTCCTCCAATCCATTCAGTGGTGTTACATTTGTAGCTTAAAATCAGCCAAAGTGGAAGTATTTACACTACTGAAATCAGCAAACTCTACAAATCAGAGCTTGATTTATTGTTGTTTTTTTTTTTGATTGTCCAGACTTAAGTAAATGATGGAGAAAATTTTAATGTAGATGGAACTTAGACATGTCATGTCTGTTGGCATTGATTGAGTAGCACAAACATTTAAGGAAATACTCTTCTAGTATTCAAAGACTATTATCTGCCTCAGCAAAGAAGTTGCTTACACCATTGAAAATAAGAAAAGTTTATTACTTTCACAATTTCAATCACTTTCATCTCAATTATTAACAAAAACAAAAATATCAGGAAACATTCATCTAAGAACTATACATTCATCAATTGCAACCCTAGGTTGGCTACAAATAAAATCAACAAAAAATGGCAAAAATCAACTAAAGCATTCAGTGTGAATCTATCGGCTACATGGAATTTGCAGTAAAGAATATTGACTATTTTATTATAATTATTAATTGTGTGAAACCATCCTTTATATCAGTAAAATTTATAAGCTTATGCATATATATGCATATATTTTCCCATATTGCCAGTTGTTAAACATTAGCAGCATACCTCTGGAAGAAGATGAATTAGGTCTAATCCAAGGAGGATATGGGGCAAGTAGGTATGTTTGGGAAAAGCTCTTCTGGAAAGGTTTATAGGTTTTCCTACCACCCCCATTGAAAACCCTACCTTAGAATTATAAACCCAGATATCACTCAGGACTTTTCTCACTTAGAGATTTAAGTGATCTTGGCTTAAACAACCCTTTGCATGGAGTATGTGTACCCAGGACCCTCCCCAGAATTTTGACGAATTCCTGTTCTATCTTTCTCTTGGTACCCTCAGTCCATTTCCTTCCCCTTCCATGCTTATTATCTTGGTTCAGCTTTGGCCCAACCTGAGCAGTAACCACAGCCTTCATTGATTTCCAAGGAAAAGTCCACCAAGCCAAGTGCCTCAAGAGTCAAAGAAGTACTGGGGAGCTGAAGCCCCAGGGAGCAGCCTTCATGATGAATGGGATTCAGTGGAAAATACTACCGTTTTCTCACCCCTTGGGTGGGAAAACTCTGGAGCAATTCTCTCACTATCTCCCAGAGGTCCCCAGAAGAGTTGCTTGTCAGTTGCCCTCAACAGTAATCTCCTCAACACATCTTGATTGGCTTTCTTCCCTTTTATAGGCTGCTTTCCTTACTTCTCTACTAATAGTTTCTATGATCACTCCCAAATTAATTGCTTGCTCACAGATCAGGATGGGTCTTAATCCTCTTACTGGAGTCCTTTATAAACTGGAATCAGTGGAACCAAAGAAACAGAGACCTCCAAAAGCTGAAACCAATGGAACCTGGGAGAGAGCCAAGAGAGAGAGAAGAAGCCACAGGGAGCAGAGAGAAAGCTGGAGGAAGCCAGAAGCTGAAAGTAATGAGGCCCAGAAGAGAGGGGAGAGACGAGCAGATGCCACTATGTGCCTGATTGCCCACAGCTGCAGTATGGGGAGAAATCATCTCCAAATGATGCCTTGATTTGCATACTTTCATGGCCTCAAAACTGTAAGCTTATAAGTTAATCAATCTCTATTGTAAGACCCAACCCATTTCTAGTATATTGCCTTGCAGCCTTTAGCAAACTAAAACAGTTATCCTCTGGAGTATGAGACACTTGGAGCCAAGCCACATCAGTTCTGTTGCCCCAGTTGAGACCCCAGATGTGAGAGTCTAGCCAAGATTAGCAGTCAGTCACCTAACCAAATTGCAACTTGCCACAGATGTAGTCAAGCCCAGTTCAGATCAGTATAACCAGTCAGCTGACCTATAGACATGTGAACAGAAACAAATGTTTAATGTTATATACTACCAAGGTTTTGTGACTGATTGTGACATGCAATATTGCAGCAAAAGATAACTTTACTAAGGGTTACATAGTCCTGTTTCTTCATATGTCTAGTTATTTGTAATGATATCCTGGACATTGTGAAAGAGACATTGATAGTCTCTGGATTCTGTTACATTCCTCTCAAGAGTATTGATTTTTATTTTAGCAGGCAGTTAACTTGGCTGAACTCAAACTTCAAAATGTCTATCCAGTTCTTTTCATTTTAGCTGTACTACTTGGAATTTTCTCCAACCATGCATAGTTCAAGGATCTTGTTTGTGTGGGAGGGTGTGGGAGGTGTGGGGAGCAGGGCATATGGGAATCCCTATATTTTTTGTGTAAATTTGTGTAATCTAAGTATCTTTAAATATATATATATATATATATATTTTTTTTTTTTTTTAAAGGATCAATCAAAAACTTGGGTGGAATTTATACACAGTATTTGCCCCCCCTCCCCCTGAGTCTCTGTCCTTTGTGGATTTCTTCTTTCATTGTATAGCTGATGTGGTTGTCACAAAGCCATTCCTCTTGACTCCTCAACCAGAGACACTGAGGATCTACCCAAATTTTTGCCACCCTGCGCAGCAACAACTGGAACAACTGAAGCCTTCCCCTGGGATGGGGGTTCAGTCAGGGTAGACCCACCTTCTAGGCGTCAAGTCCCCTCTCATTTCTGCCTATTCTTCTTTCACTCTCCAGGGCCTTCATATTATATATATAAATAGTCCAGAGTTTAAGATATTTATTGCAGGAAGGTTGGTCCAATACAAGCAAACCCACCAATACTGGAAGCAGGAATCTCAGTAATAGATAACTGATGCAAAGGGCTAATAGAGCCATAATACTTTCTATCATGACGATCTGAATTCAAATAAGCACAAGACCTCAAAGGTGGGAGAGGACCACTGCGGCCATCTGGTGTCTGCGCGAATCAGGTGCTCAGTGGATGTGTGCTGAACTAAGTGGAACAGGTGTTGGGATCTCAGAGACTGATCTGCACAGCTGTAACATGGCTCTAACCAATGGCTTATTGATTTTTGTCCAGCCAGTTGCTGTGGAAAATGTCTGTGGGGGCTAGTCACTTGAGCCTAAAGATCAAAAGACCTGGGAGGGCTGCATGGCTTCCCTTAGAACTAGGCTGTGGAATTATCTCCCAGCCCACAACAAACTTCCATACCTGATGTCTTTGTGAACTCTGATAGAGTTCACAGAGCTTGAGGCAAGGATGGGAGAAGCAAAGTAGGAAAGCCGTAGCTTGTCTCTCAGAATTAGAAACCACAGTCTCATAAGGAAAATGTGCAAGCATATTGGGATATAAATTAGATGACCATACAACTTATCATCCAAAACTGGGCACTTTGAGAGTAAAGGGGGATTGTCATAATAATTATACCAGGGCAACAGGCCTCAAATGATACTTCTCCAGGCAAATTGGTATGAATAAGGCCCTGAGTGGTACTGGGTTTCTCTCTCACTGGCGTATAGAAAGATGATCTATCCCTGACACCCTACAAGCAATGAAATCACAATCAATACAGCTGTTCCCCAGCCATCTTGCACAACAACAGCATAACTCATTAGATGGTCCTGAAGCAGGCTGGAACTTCAGCTATGGGAAGCTGGGAAGGCAAGAGGCTACAACTCATCAGACAGGCCCCAAAGACTGGCCTGGGTTTAAAGATGAGCCCTAAACTTAGCCATATGTCCAATTTTCAGTGTCCAAAAGGTGTCAGAAAAACTTGGGCTTAAGTCACATAGAAGCTGATGTTTGAGGAAGGTTGAATGTGGCAAGTGGCTCCATGCTGTGTCATTCCAGAAGCCATGGGATTCTAAGTGACTTCATTTATTCATCCATTCACTCAACAAACATTTACTGAGCCAGGACACTAGGCTATGGGCTAAGGATACAGTAGCAGTTTAGAGGGCACAACAGTTTATATAGAAGCCAGGATCTGACCTCCAGGAATTAGGGCCTCAGGGGATAGCTAATGGGCAAAGCTCTGCTAAGATTCAGCACTAGGCAGCAGGCTAAGGAGAGCACTGGTGAACAAAAGGGAACTTTGGCAAAATCCATGTTCACAAAAGAGCATACACCTTGGGACAAAGATAGCAGCTTACGGCTAGTGATCTCATGAGTACCAGGCTCACTCCTCCTGCACTTGATTTTGGACAGAGTTGCTCTGAGGACTCCCAGAACCCACCTGCCACCAGCCTGCAGACAATGATAATCTGCCAGCCAGGATAGAACTTGCCTAAGGCTGAACAGGGCTGGGGAAGCAAAGCAGGCAGCTACCTCTGAGAGGCTGGGACTCTTGATCTGGCCAAGACATGTCTGTGGCTGAGGAGGTGGGAAGAGGACAGGAGGAGAGCACTGAGAAGATGGAGGCCAAATGCCAAGCACACCTCCCCTCCATCCTGTTTGCTAGCCCCATTCGAGATCGACCAGGATGCCCTGCTTAAATCTGGCATCATCAGTCTTCAGAGACATTGGTATTAGTTTGTCTAAACTGGCCTTTTACTTCCTGACATGCTAGACCACAGGAAGGTTTGAAAAAACTTTCCATCTTAATTGCCAAGGGGCAGCTACTCAATTCAGTGAAGTTGTACAAACACATAAAGGGCCAGCTCTCTGCTGGACATCATTCCCGGCTCTGTGGATTCCCGGGATACAGAAGACCCAGGTCCTGCCCTCAGCAGCTCACAGGCTGGTGGGAGAGCATTACACTCGAGAGGGGTAAGTGCTATGACAGATAGACGTAGCACAGGGCACCTGCCTGGGCTGGATCAAAAGAGTCCAATATCACTTCTTTTTTTATGCTTTTAAACAAAGAAGGGAAGCTCAATTTGGAGAAAGTGGTTCTTCTATAGAATAGCATTCCCAAACTCCTTTGAATCAACACCATTATTCCTTTATTACTTATTCATTTGTGATAACTGAGAACTTAGCACTGTGCATATTCTGTACCTTCTCAGATCAATCAACATTTGTTGCATGCCCACTATGTGCCAGGGTGATGTGCACATATCATATATGTATTGGTCAGCTATTGTTGTGTAACAAACAACCACAAACCTCAGTGGCATACAATAATAAGCATTTATTTCTCATACGTCTTTGGACTGTTTACCTTGGGGCTGGCTGAGCAAGTCTGGGCTTGACCAGAAAGGCACTTCTTCAAGCTGAGAGTCTGCAGATGTGCTAGTTGATCTGTTCCACTTGTCTCTCCCTCTCTTTGGGCAAATGGCCCAACCAGAGTATGTTGTTCTTATGGCGATGGCAAAGGTGCTGACTGCGAGCACACTGAGTCACGTCTACTAATATTCCATTGATAAAAATAAGCCAAATGGCTGGACCAAAAATCAAGTGGCAAGGAAGTTCCTTTGCTTTTTTGTGGAACAACTGCAAAACTGCATGGCAATGGATGGGGTGAAGAACTGGTGTCAATGATGCAATCCACCATCTTATACTTGATGTTATCTAATCCCCTCAATGCCTTGAAAGGTGGATAACACTGCCCCTATTACACAGAGAGAAAACTAAGACTCAGGGGTGTTAAAACACTTACAAAGGTTAGAGAAAGAGGTTGAGACAAAACAGCACCACACCATGTGGTGCAGGCTTTCCTTCCAATCATCCAGGCTTCGTGAATGACAGTGGCTCAGCGAGCCCAGAGCTGGGGCTGGAAGTACTGATTTCCTGAGGGTAAGAGAATAAGGACACCTCTGCATGGCCTAGAGAGGCCCATGGAGGACGATGGTGGGCTGCAGACCCCTGAGAGAGGAGACCGAGCTGCAGTCATCCCCTTCTCTGGCAGTCCCTGAACCCGGGAACCGCTAATTCAAGGCAGCCCTCTATGGTGAGACTGGTAACATACAGAGCCGTATTTCTTCCCCACAGGTGCCTTTCAAAATCAGTGACAACCACTCTGCACAGAGAGGTGTCATCTACAAACCAGGCAACCATGAGGATGAAGCTAATAGGTGAAGGGCTCCATCACTGGGAAGGAAGAGGCAGGGTGGACTCAGCCAGCTCGGCCTCGTCATATTCCAGCCTCCTGAGTTCAGATTCTGCCTTCATCACCCAAGCTCCTCATCTGAGACTTCCAGATCTTCCAGGAGTGGGGAGTGGATGCTGTTAGGACCTAGTCAGTTCCTTTTGCTTGGAGTTCTGCCAAGAATCCCCCTTGGCTGACAGGAACTGCTAGCCTGGGGGACCTGGAAGGTTACACATCCACCCCCAGGGTGGCCAATGCCTGAGATGAGTGTGTAAAATCTCGGCCCCCTTATCATAAGAGGAGACAACTCTCTGATGGGATTTGGATCCAGAGTCCCTGATGGACCAGGCCCAGGCTGGGCCTTCCCTAGGACGTAGACCTTGCCCATGCCTTCTACTTCTGGGCACCCCCTGCACTCCCTCCCAGGCTTTTCCTGGAGACCACATCCTCATTAAATTTCATGCTCCTGAAATACTACTCAGACTCTGCTTCTAGGGCATGCAACCTAAGATGAAGGTCAAAGGAGACACTCCCAAGGGCCCAATGGCCCTTTCTTAAGGCATTAGAAGACCCAGAAGCAATTGCATTTTAATGGAGGACTATTGGGAAAAAGGGGGCTTCAGAATCCAAAGGAAATTGCCCTGTGCTTATGCTTGGCTCAGGGTTAACACCCTCTAGTGGGATGGAAGGTGGGTGCTGGCGGCTCTCCATGGGTTTTGTGGCCATTGACTTGCTCTGTGAGCAAGGACAACTTATTTATCTCTTCCAGCGCCCAGCAGTGAGAGATGAGGCTGAGCACTTGTGACTAGAGAGGCCGTGGTGGACCCTGTGTACACTGAGGTTGTGAGGGAGCCAGCAAAAGCCTTGGGTCCCAGGCAAGAGGTGTGAGTAGAGATCAAGCCAGTCAAGCGATTAGGGTCAGAAGAGGAGGGAAGCAGATACACTGCTAGAGCAAGACCACGTGGCCCTTGAGTGAAAGGGAGTGACAGAGAGCTTCGCTCACCCCAGCTCTCACACATCCCTCCCTTACCGTCACTTTCCTTAGGGTTCCCTATAGGACTCTGTACCTTCCAACCAAAAGAACCAACCAGCACAGCCAGGGAGCCTCCTTTCTTCCCACCTGCTCATTTGGACAACTCCTGGTCACCTCTGCCTTTCAGCACATCTGCCCCTGTGTCCCCATCCTCCCCCCAGCACACATTTGTCTTCCTGATCACACAATGAGAATCCCCCAGACTGGGACTGTGTCTTATGCATCCCTGGACCCAAAGCACAGGGAGTGGTACACAGTAGTTGTTCAATGAATGAATGCTATACAAGAGTGCCATGCTGGTGGGTCAGAAATGAGGAGAGGACATAGTCCTGTGCTCACAGTGCTCCCCATCTTTTGGAAATGGCAGGTGCATGGCTAGTCACCACTTGAGGCTGGTTGTCCTAGTGGCATTGCCTGGGCACACCCCAGGGCAACACAAAGGAGAAGTTCATTCAAAGTGGGCAATTCCAAAAAGGCTTTCAAGAGGAGGTAGCATCTGAGCTGCTTTCAAGAGTTCTCTTGAAAGGAGGAGTTGAATATGGACAAGCAGATAGGAGAGGCTCTGCCAGGTGGCCCCTGAGCCAGGATGGTGCCTGAAAAGTGAGAGGAAATGGGGTGGGACAAAGGCCCTGGGCCCAGAAGGGAACCTCCAAGAGCCTTTCCAGCAGAATCCAGACTTTTCATCATTAGCCAGGCCCAGTGCAAAAGTGAAGGCCATCAGTTGGCTGGCAGAAGTTGATGCTAAGGTTCAGCTTGGATTTACAGTGACACACATTGATTTTGGCCCTTGGAGGGTGTCAGCTCACCCATAAATTAGAAGATTAATCTGTAGGTACTACGGAGATAAGTGGCTTTGCACATAAATACCTTTTCATTTTTAAGAAACCAAAAAAACTTAAAGTACTAATGTACTGATGCCATTCCCTAGGAAAGGCTTTAGGGAACTTCTGCAAAATCCCTGGGATAAGCCCTGGGCAGGCAGGTGGAGATGGCCAAGGATGCCTGCAAGGTACCTTTGCTCCTGGGGTTTCAGGGATTTGGAGCTGCAGTGTCACCTCCCTCCTAGGAGCCTGGTACCTAAGTGGCATAAATGGCAGCTGGTCCCATCTAACCTCATATAAGGAAGGGGTGTGCTATTGGTCCTATGTACCTAGCTTTGTTCTAAAGGATTCATGCACTTATTCATTCATTCACTGAATATCTACTGAAAGTCTACTGTTACTCCAGACTCTGGGCCAGGGACTGTGGATGGATGCAGAGGTGAACCAAAGTCCCTGCCCTGGCAGAGCTCAAATGCCAGTGGAGAAGACCCATAAATAAATGGGATGATCTCAGGCGTGATCAAAGCTATGGACAGAGTAAAGCAATAGCCATGAAAGAAACTACGCAGGGTAGGTAGAGTTATTCAGATGGGTGGCCAGGGAAGACCTTTCTGGGGGTGACATTTGAGCAGAGACATGACTGACAAATGAGAAGGAGGTAGATTGCAAAGAGGAGGGGGAGGGAGGGGCATTCCAGGAATGTGCCAGAATCAGAAAGGAGGCCAGTGGCTGGAGGCTGGTAAGCAGATGAGAAAGAGGTAAGAGGTGAGGTGGGGGAAGGAGGCAGGGGCAGGATCACCCAGGCCAATGGAAGAAGTTTCCATTTTTTTCTAAACATGGGAAGCTATCAAATGGTTTTAAGCAGGGAAATGGCATGCTTTCATTTGTGTCTGTAAAGGAGGCCATGGGTAAGGTACAGAGATTGAATTGGAAGGGGCAAGTAGCAAAGAAGGGAGAGCAGTTAGGGGGCTGTTGTGGTCATCCAGGAGGGAGCTCAGGGATGTTTGGAAAACTCAGAAGCAGGAGAGGTGGTGGGTGGATCCAAGCTGCAATCTGGAAGACTTGGTATTTAAGGGTGTTAGGGAACCAGACTGGATTAGCATTCCCCCTTTGAGCCACTGCCTTGCTGTATCAGAGTTCTCTTACCGCACTTTGCACGCTGTAGCAGGACTTCTTAAACTTTATGCACAGGTTCTGGTTCAGGAGGGGCGCAGGCAGCCCTGACATGCCCCCAGGTGATGGCCCAGCTGCAGATCTGCCAATCACACTCTGAGCAGGGAGACTGCACCAGACACACTGAAGCCGAGCCTGCGTTTTAATCAGATCCCCAGGCGCTCACAGTAAAGTTCCAGAGCTACTGTTCCACACCTTGCAATACGCTTTAAGCAAGCCTGGGTACCAGCCAGGTGCAAGTGCCTTATGCCCATATTTAATCCTCACAGCTAAACTATGGCATAAAGATTAATAAACCCATCTAACAAATGAGGAAATGGAAGCTAAGCTGTCCAAGGCCATGGGCACGGCAAGAGTCAAGGCCAAGGTTTGTGTTTTCTGCTTGGCCTGCAAACTCCCTGAGGGCAGCATCTGCACTTGCTTTCCCCTGGCACCCATCATAGTACCAGGAGGGTAACAGGTGGTAACAATTTTGAATGAATGAATGAATGAATGAATGGGTGAACCGATCAAAGGCAAGGTGAGCTCTCTGGTCCCAGGGGACTGGCTAACACGGGTGCTGCTGATACTTATGTTCAAGTCTTATCTTTGCTGCAAGGAGAGGGGAGGGACCCTCCACCTTCCCTCCAGAGACCCCAGCCTCTGCTTTGATTGGGCCCAGTCTAGCTCCCTGCCAGAGCCGGGCACATCCTAGAACACCGCTGCCACCTGGCTGTGTCCCACCAAGCCTCCTCTCGACCCCTCCCCACTCCCACCAGCACACCAACCCACCACACCAGCTGTCTGGAGAAAACAGCAATGGAAATAGAAGCCATTACCCTGCTGTTACTGACTCTCTTTGCCTTTCCAAAGGCTGATAAAATCCCGTTGGGCATTCCCCTCTACTTCCTTGCTCAAATCCCAGCGTTCTCTTCTTATACTAGCTGGTATTAATACCATTATCACTTATATGTTCTAGATTAACTAGTGTACAGGCAGCAGGCACTGCAGTGGGAACTACAGAGGACTCCAGTCCGACAGATCTGGGTTCCAATAATGGATTCACCTCTTGTTAGCTGGTGACCAGGACAACCTGACCCTTAACTGTCCCCCACAAAGGCAAATCCAGTCCCAAGCCCTGGTCCTGTGGGTGTGGACCCATTTGCAAACAGGACTTCTGGAGATGTTACTAGTTAAGGTGCCCACACTGAGTGAGGGTGGGCCTTAAGCCAACGTGGCTGAGTCCTTACAAGCATAGGAAACTGGACACAGGGAGAGAAGCCACGGGGAGAAGCAAGAAGCCGGAAGTCAACAGAAGCAAGAGAAAGGAGAAGATGCCGCCATGTGCACTGCCATGTGACGGAAAAGCCAAGGGACCCGAAAGACGGATGGCCAGCCAGAAGGCACCGAACCTGGGGGGAGCACGCCTTCCAGCCTCTGAAACGGTGAGCCAGTGAACTCCTGTTGCTGAGCCGCCCATTGCATGATCTTTGTTTTAGCAGCTGGGAAACTAAAACATGTCCTACTGGAAAGGCGGCTGTGAGGCACAAATGAAATCACGTGGGGGAAAGCACATTGCAAATGTGAATCGGTTGATTCATGTCTCCCCTTTTTCAAAAATTCCTTTTTTTCTTTGCTTTCATCTAGTTCAGGGGTTCTTAAGCAGGGGTCCACCCATGGAAAAATTTCAGAGAGTCCATGAGCTGGAATTGAAAATTCAAAAAAACATTCTTGTGGGGACATGTTCGTGCGAGTGTGATATATTTATTAAATAATACACAGTATAGTGTGGACTTAGTAAGGGGTCCGTGGTTTTCACCTGACTGGCAAAGGGGTCCGTGGAACAAAAAAGGTTAAGAAGCACTGATCTGGTTAGTTTTTCGACAATGATCAATTACCATCCCTTTCCCCCTTTCTCAATAATTTTCAGTAGTTTTCTTTATAGGGAGTTTCTGGTCCTGTTTGTTTCTGCAGCAACTTTGTTTTTAAAGACCTTAAATATCCTTCCCCTGGGACCTGGTGACTGCCAGGCTTGGCGCTCACATCACTGCCTTCCGGTAAGTGTGTGTGTGTGCACATGTGTTTTGGCAGGTCTGTCTGAACACGCGCAGGTAGGTGAGCCCGTGGCCTTGCTCAGCGGCGTTCCTGAGGGCTCATCCTTCTCGCTCAGGGGCCACGCTCAGCTCAGCTCAGCGTGAGCAGGACAAGGAGCTCCGGGGACCCATCGCCAGCAGCAGCAGGATCAGGAGTCCGCTCTGCTGCTGCAGGGAGCAAATCTAGAACCGGGGGAGGCCCACGCAGCTGGCTTCCCAGGCCAGCGATGAGGAGCCCAGCGCGCCAAAGCGCCCACCGCCAGCCATGGACCCTGTCATCGGATCCCCCTCCTGCCCCTACCCTGCAACCCAACCAGCACCCCGTCCCCTTCCTCGCCCCCAAGCCCTGGCCTCCAGGGCTCCGCGGGGGCAGCAGCCTCAGCACAGCCCTGCCCTGGGCATGCTCTGAGCAGGGATTGGCTGCACCCATTTCCCACACACCCAGGGAAAGCCCCGTGGAAAAGTGCACAAGGTCCCATGGACCAAAGAACCGTTTCACCAACATCCACTGGGGGCTTCCGCCTTTCCTTGGGATATCCTATTATATTTTGTCACCGTTTTGTTATTTTTAAAAGGATTTGCCCATCAGTTTTCCTAAGGACCCTCCTGGTTCCTGAGTCCTTTAAAAAGGTGCTATTTTGTTTTGAATCCTTCCTCTGAAATGTAAATTGAAGGGCGGCTGTGGGAATTCAAAAAAGACATCCTGGGAAGAAGAGGAGGGGCTTCCTGGAGAAGGCAGATTTGACAAGATGGGAAAATGAAAGGAGGATTTTGAGAGGAAGGGGTGGAGGGAAAGGCAGGGCCCAGAGCAGGAAGGGCCGGGCGCCTACCTAGCAGACCGGCAAGGGCGGGAAGCCACCTTCCAGAGCGAGCGCTCAGCTGCCCACTGTTCCCCCCCAGGAGCAGCCCTGAAGGCTTGAGCACTTGCTGCACCACTGCCTGCACGTCTGCCTCCGCCTCAGTGCTTCCGGCTGTGCCAGGAGAGACTCTCCTTGCACCCCGCCCCCAGCTTCTCTCTTTCACTCTCTTGATAGCGCTCCTTCCCCCATCCCTCTCCCCCACCTCTCTCTCCTCGCTCCTCTCCCTGCCTCCACTTCCCCGACAGAGCTGTGCATCTGCTCCCGGGCAGGGAGGCGCGGGTCCAGGAGCTGCGCCCCGGGGTTTCAGAGGCCAGCCCAGAGCAGCTCGCCGATGGGAAGCAGGTAAAACCAACCCTCAGGCAGCGCACATGGCTGGAGAACAAGGGGAAAGTTAGGAAAGGAGTGACGGGTGGGCAGGGGCCGCCGCTGAGAACCCTGGGCCATGTTGTCCCTGGAGAGGAAGGTAAAAGGGCAGCATCTTGACGCCACCCCTGCCCCTGATCAGATGGAGCTTCCTGCACCCAGTGCAGAACGATGCTCATCTGTGTGTGTGCATGCATGTGTGGTTTATAGCCACATTAACAATCCATCCTGTAGCTAAATGAGCAGGGCCTCAGAGCCATCTTCAGTGCCCCCCTCCAAGGGGCACAGACTGCTCCCCGCAGGCCCCTCTGGTGCCTCCAGTTCCTCTCTCTGCCTGGGACAAGAAGCACCTGCCTGGCCGCATCATGCAACACTGGAAAAGTCTGGGACAAATTCTGACATCCCCTGTCCAGCTTTTCCCTCTGTCACCCAAAATCGAATGGCTACAAGGTGGAGATTTGTCCTCCCTCCCATTGTCCTCCCAGCCTCACCCCTGCCCCTCAGAGGGTGAGGACCAGCTGCAGTCCCGGGGATGCAGGCCTCTGCTCCGATTGGCCCCTGCCCT
>JAQZBX010010103.1:28521-45074 GCA_029593785.1 Cabassous unicinctus
ATGAGGACCAGCTGTGGCGACAGGGATGCAGGCCTCTGTCCTGATTGGCCCCTGCCCTGGATGAGGACCAGCTGTGGCGAGAGGGATGCAGGCCTCTGTCCTGATTGGCCCCTGCCCTGGATGAGGACCAGCTGTGGCCTCGGGATGCAGGCCTCTGTTCTGATTGGCTCCTGCCCATCAGCAGCAGTGTATCAGGCATGGCCCTGAATGTCACCTGGGACTAGCTGTCAGTGAACACCCAGATGATGCTTGAAGCCTCTGTACAGGTCTCAGGGGGGAGGAGATGAACGGTGTATTATTTCCCCTCCTCCTGCCCCAAGCCCAGTTCTGGGTGCAGTTTGTCCCAGCACATCCCTGGGTAGACTCTCTCAATCCTTGACCCTGCCCCACTCAAAGTGGCACCGGCAGCCTGGCACGCTGGCCTTGCTGTCTGCAGGGGCTGGGAGCGATCTGGACATTCCCTCTTCTCCCAGCTGGCAAAGTGCCTGCATCCCCAAGGGAACCCTCTCTTCTCAGCCTATAGCTACCCCAAAGGCGGACTTAGGTGCAGCCCACAGTAAATATAACCAAGGCCATCAGGCGGTTGTATCTATTGAAGATACCTCAAGAGATCAGGGAGGAGGGTTGACATCACCTACCACACTATGAAACTGCAAACAAGTATTTTTAGCATGGCTGCTCTTTCTCCATTTACCCCGCTGATCATTCCTTTTGTTTATTCAACAAGCATTTACTGAGCACCTACAAATGGCAGGGACTGTGCTAGGTCCAGGGGCAGGGCAATGAGCAACAGAACTCCCTGACCTCTTAGAGCTTACGTCCTGGGGAAGGGGCATTGCCACAGCTGGATGTAGATATGGATGTAGGTAGAGAGATAGAGGTAGAGGTGGAGATGGAGGAAACTAAAGCAGAAGAAAGAGGAAGGGGGAGAGCTGGGAGATGTGTTGCTGTTTTGCTTCAAGGTAATTGGGGCAGAGTCATTAACAAGGCCTGAGGAAGGGAAGGAGCAGGCTTGTGGCTTCAGTGTGAAGAATGTCCCAAAAGAGGCCGAGCCAGTGACCCACTCCGAAGGAGGGGGGTCCCTAGTGTGGCAGGGCAGCAGGAAGAGGTGCGGAGGGAGGAGGGAGGAGGGTCCCAGGCCATTTGTGGTAGGACTGGTGGGCTACCTTGGTGGGAAGCCATTGTTCACGAGCAGAGCAGCAGCCTGACTCAGGCATGGTTTCCCAGAGCCTCTTTGGCTGCAGCGTCAAGGCCGAGCAGGGAAGCTAGCTGGGGGCTGCGGGAGCACTCTGGCAAGGACGGTCTGGGCCTGGCTGGTGGCAGAGGGAGGTGCAAGGCAGCTGGCCTCTGCGTGTGGGCGCTACAGGAGCAGGCCACGGGTCTGCTGATGGGCTGGACGTGGGTGGCTCGGGTGACAGCTCCCTCCAAGCACCAGAGCCTTTCTCTTCCTTCAGGGCTGAGCTCAAAGATTCCCTCCCCAAGAGGCTTCCCCACGTCCTCCCAGGGGAGTGTGAACGCTCCCTCACGGCTCACTCCCCGGAGCCCTGAGGCGCCAGACCAGCTCCGGCTTGGCTGAGTGTCCCTCTGACTGTTCTCCGAGGGCTATGTGCAGGCCACAGGCGGCCAGTTTCATGTGTCCACCTGGCTCGGTTATGCTGTCCAGCTCTCTGGTCCAGCAGGCACCGCGCTGACTGTTACTGTGAGAGCATTTCGTGGATTTCAACCATTAGTCAGCTGATTGCATTGTGGTCAATTGCATCTACAATCAACAAAGGAGACTGCCTCCAGCGATGAGAGGAGTCCCTTCCTCCAATCGGCTGCAGGCCTTAAAGCAAGAACCAAGGACTCCAGCAGCCAGAAAGAAGAATTTTTAGCTCTACCTCAGCCAGCCAGTTTCTCCTGGGGAACTCCACATCACGTCCTTTGGGGCTCCAACTTGAGGCTTGCCCTACGGAACTCAGATTTGCCAGACCCCACGGCTGTGTGAGCCATATCCTACATAATAAGTTATTTTCATATTTACAGGAGATATGCACCTCCTGTTGGTTCTGTTTATCTGGAGAACCCTGACCGATACAAGGCCCTCCTGGGTGCTGGCACTTTCCAGGCTTTTTTCAGACACAACTCCAGCGGCCCCTGCATTTAACCTGTGAGGTGGCCCTCCCCAGCCCCTGCCCCACTTTGCAGGTGAGAGCATGTTGTACTAAGAACGTGTGTGTGCTGGCCATTGCATTGGGAGCCGGGATCCAGAAGAGCCCACACATCGTCCCTGCCCCTGGGAACCAGGCCAGGACTCCAAAACCACTTCCTAGCTCCCCTGTCCTCCGCTGCCACCTAGGAACTGTCTGGTTTCCTCTCTCTTGGTCCTGGTACAGGGAGTTTACCCCAACACTAGCCTGCAAGCCTCTCCCGGCTCATCTGCTTCCCTGACTTAAAGACAAGACTCGTCTGCTGTCCTTGCCCATTTCCTCTTTCCTCTTCTTCCCTTGGTGACAGCAGACACTGGTTTTAAATCTTTGAAAAAGAGCAATTATATGAGAAAAAAGCTGCATACAAAATTATATAGCTAACATGAACCCCTTTTATAAAATACATGCTTATACTTACATCAGTACATTGAAAATAAATCCATCAAAATGTAAACAGTAAAATTCTCCAGAAGCTTGTATTTTCTTCTTTGTTCCTTTCCGTATTTCCTTTCTAGGAAGCATTATTGCCCGAGGTTTACAAACACGATCTCTGGGACTGGACAGCCTGGTTCACCCTCCGCCCCACGACCGCCTGCGACCTGAGACGGTTCCTTAGCCTCTCCATCTTCTTCCATAAAGTGGATGAAATGCTAACAACCCCTCCCTGCTAGCATGGTGCCAGGACCCAGAGAGGGCAGCCAGGTAAGCTGCGTCTCCCCTCCTGGCATGTAGAAGGGCAGCCCTCCCCATGAGCTGGGAGGCTTGTAGGATCATGGGCTGCCACACGTTTTTAAAGGAATATGTGCAAAATAATTGAAAAGCTGGGATGGGGGAGAGGAGAATTAAAACTTGTAATCTTTGAAGTGTGTGAATCTGAGGCTTCTACGTTAGGAACATTTCAAAGCTTCCTGGAATCTGTCTTCATTTGGTGCCCAAGCACCGGGGGAGGATGGTAAACAGAGCTGCAGCGAGTCGATTAACGAGCCATTGGACGTGGGGAGACGCCCCTCAGAGGATCCGCGGGGCTCTCCCTTGCTCTTGTGTGTCTGCATGTATGCGTGTGCGTGTGTGCACGTGTGTGTGTGTGTGTGTGCATGTGCTTGCATGTGTGGGTGGGGGTAAGGTCGTGGGTTTCCAGGGCTGGTACAAGCTGAAATGGTGGAATGACTAATTCTCCAGTTTCAGCTCTGTCAGTCCTGCACCCCCAGAGCCTTCAGGAGGTAATGAGGGAAGCTGCACTCTGACCGCTGACCTTCCCAAACTGCAAAATGATAAATTCGCATTGTGTCAAACCTCTGCATTTGTGGTAACTAGTTACAGATGCAAGAGAAACGAATGCAGGGGTGTTTTTGACTCTGAGACTGAATCCTAAAGAATGAGCGGAGGTTGGCGAGGCAAGGATCGGGAGGGATGGCATTCCGAAGGGGACCTGAGGGCACAAAGGCTGAGCAGCAAGGGAGAGTGTGGCACAGGGGCACTGGAAGGACGTGAAAGGGCCGGCAATGCCACCGCGCCACCGCTCTGCCTGAGAGAAGAAAAGGGGGCAGCGAGCCAGGACCAGGCCTCAGGAGGGCGTCTCAGCAGCTCTTTCCCCCTGGAGAGTCCCGAGGGAGGCACAGGGCGGTGGCGCGGAGGGATCCAGGCTCAGGGCGTGAGCACTGACCAGTGCCCCGGGCGATGGGCACTACCAGTTGGAAGCCCCTTGCTGCCCGCGGGGCGGCTTTGCTGGGCCCTGTGCAGCCCGGGGGCCGCAGTGAATGCTTGTTTCTATGTCCGACTTCCGGCCTCATCCTGACCCCCAACCTCATCCCGACCTCCCGCTTCATCCCGACAGTCCACAAGTGCTCTGGACCAGGAGACCCGTGGCTTGTTTGCATTCCTCCTCTGACAGCATTTGCTATCTCGTGTGCCCCAGCTCTGGCCCAATGCAAGCAGGTGGGAATCGCTGCTTCCCCACTAGGACCAACCACCCCTACAGTGTCCTTGAGGTCAGTGCCATTGTCAGCAGGGGGACCTGCCCCTCGCCTAGCTGGTGGGATCCATCCCAGAAGGAATCAAGGCAACCAGCTGTAGCATTTCTCTATGGTCCTCGATATCACACACACTCTCAAGGGCAGAGATAATCTCTGTATGAAGAAGTTTTTTCAAAAGGAAGGCTGGTTTCAGCAACAGACATTGCAAGGTGCTCTGGGAGTCAGACCCACTTTTTTCCCAGCTCTGAGATCTTGGGAAACACACCTTAACAATTCAGAGCCCCATGTTCCCATCTGCAAAATGGAGTGGTAATGCCTACCTGGAAATGTTATGGTGAAGACGAAGTGAATTGACATGTTTTTAAATGCTTAGCACATTTTTAATTTCCCTCTGTGGTTTAGTTAGCTAGCCACCAAAATGTAATATACCAGAAGTGGATCGGTTTTTACAATGGGGATTTATTAGGCAGTAAAAACCTTACAGTTCTGAGGCCGTGAAAATGTCCAAATTAAGGCACCATCAGGCGATGCTTCCTCCCTGAAGACCAGCTGCTGGAGATCCTGGGCCCCTCCCTTGCGTGGCAAGGCACATGGCGGCGTCTGCTGGTCTCTCCCTTCTCTTCCGGGTGTCATTGCCTTCAGCTTCTGGCTTCCTCTGGCTCTCTCTCCTTCTGTGGCTTTTCCCTCTGTGCTTCTGTGGGTCTCTCTGCCTCTCACTCCGTATTCATCCCGTTTATAAACGACTCCAGCAAGAGGCTTAAGACCCATTCTGGGTCAGGCCCCAACAGAAGTAACCTATCAGAAGTTGTCACCTACAATAGGTTCACACCCACAGGAACGTATTCACTCTAAGGACATGCTTTTCTGGGATCCATAAAGTCTCAAACTGCAAGACTCTGCCTCAAATGTCTTTTGGTGACAGAACTTCCCCACAGTGCACCACATCTAGGTAAACGTGACCCAGCCTCATGTACTGACTCGGGGTGAAGGAGCAAAAAGGGCAGTGACCTGCCCTGAAAGGCACTCCTCGTCCTGGGGTTCTGCTGCAAAAGGGACGCAGCGTCCGTATCCCGTTGACCTCTGATGTGGAATGAGGGGGAGTGACCCCATTATTTATAAGAGCAAAAGTAAAATGGTAGCAAGCTAATGTCCACCACAGGGAAATGGTCCAGTGCAGGGACCACACTGTAGGAGGCTATCCAACAGAAGAAGAAGGAGGTAGGTTCAAATGTGCTGACATGGAATGTTCTCCAGGACATAGCTGCGCACGAAAAAAGCAAGTTGTAGAATAACACAGAGTGACACCATTTAGGTTTTTTTAAAAAGACACAAAGATTAGATAGATATTGATGGTTATGAGATATAGCAGTAACAGACACAAAAATGCATTGAAAAGGTGTCAGGAAAGACCTCAGGCCATTTTCCACACAGCTGCCGAGTGGTCCCTTTGAAACATGAGTCATATGTCATTCCTCATTCACCACCTCCAAAGCTTCCTAGCTCACTGAAAACAAAATGCAAAGTCCTTTCAATGTGCTCTATGATCTTCCTGCTACCTGATCATGTCGTCCACCTCCCGTCCCCCCACCCCCCACATCACCTACCTCCTGACCATCGCCACCTACCCTTCCCTCCCTCGATCAGTGTACTTGGCCACTCTGCCTCCTGCTGCACCCTGGACAGGCCTGGGCCTAAGGGCCTACACCTGCTTTTGCCCCCACCTGGCACTGCCTTCTCAGGTATCTGCCCAGCTCATGCCCTCCCTCCACGCAGGCTTCTTCTGAAATGTCGTCTCCCAGGGAGGCCGCCTCTGACCACTATATTTAAAATAACACTCCTGGGGAGCAGCAGCAGCTCAAGTGGTTGAGCACCTGCTTCCCATGTACAAGGTCCCAAGTTCAATCCCCCGTACCTGCTAAAACAAACGAAAAAACCAACTCTCTTCGGGGAGTGGATGTGGTTCAATGGCTGAATGCCTGCTTTCCATGTACGAGGTCCTGGGTTCATTCCTCAGTGCCTCCTAAAACAAAAAAAAAACACTCCTTCCCCAGCAGTTTCCCTCCCCTTACGCCACTTGATTTTTCTAAAGAACGCTTATCATCTAATGCATTTAAGCTCATTTGCACGCTTGCGTACTCTTTCACTCCCTCAGCTAGAATGGAAGTTCCTTGGGTTTATCCAGTGTCATATCCCTAGCACATAGAATATTATCCAGCACATAGTTGATGCTCAATAAATATTTATTGAATAAATGAATGACTAATATAGAGCAAGCTGCACATGGTGGTTGCCTCTTGCAGGGAGGCATGAACTGTTCTGAAAATCAGTCAAGGGGAAGCCTAGCTTTATCTGTAACACCCAAATTGTTTATAATGAGAGTGTTTTCAGGTATTGGTTGCAGAATTCAACATTAATAAACATTTAGAAACAAGGCCATTATAGTCTCTCGGGATGAGTCCCATGTGGAGCCCTGGTGTGGCTCTGGGGATGCACAGGCATCTACACTGAGATACACGAAATGGAGGATGGGCAGGCAGAGGAGCAAGGATTCCAGGCAGAGGGAACAGCGAGAGTGAAGGCCCAGTGGTGAGATAAGCCCATCGCCCCCTTCCTAGCGGGCTGAGGCACTGCCAGGCTAAAAGTCAGGTAGCGTGGAAATGTATCACTTGCCCTTTTTGGCAAACGCTGCCCAAACCACCAGTCTGGAGCTTGTACCCAAATGAAAATATGTAAATCGACAATTGCTTCCCTGCTTCTTTCATTGAGAAAGTCGTGAAGGGAATTCTACAGTGGGAATGAACACCGAGTCTAGGGACAGAGTCGATTTCCATTCTGGCCTGGCACAAGGCCTTTCTCTCACTGTGGATGGTGACAAGCGGTTTATGGACAGGGGTGAGTCCTCAGTCCCCTCCCAGAGCAGCTCTGCCCCATGGCTCTCCTCCGAGAGCCCATCCTGAATCGTGGGCTGAGAAGAGTGAGTGGCTGTGTGGGTAGGTGTTGGGGGGAGGGAGTTGGGGGAAGGGGAAGAGGTGGAGACTTAGTTATGCTGCCGTCAGGGCTCCCAGCTGCTTCCAGACACTGCAGATTTTCAAAGCTGCTCCCCGCCTCCTCCTCTTCTTTCTTGACATGCCCTTCCTTGTCGGGCTTCTTTCTTGCCTTTGCAGACAGGTGCTGGTTCCCTTCCTTGCCTTTCGTGCCCCAGGCTGTGTCCTCCGTTGCCTTACGTGTGGCGCTCAGGCCTGGCTGACTCTGGGGATTCAGCTCTGGGATGCCCAGCATCCTGGCCCTCCAGCCGGGTTATGGCCCCTCGTCCACACCCCACAGCCCGTGAACACCTTTTATTTATCACTCCAGGTTGCTACTACCCAGTGTGCTGTCTCTCCTGCTGGATGGAGAGGCTGGGTGAAGACTGGGAAGGAGTCATATCTACATCTATGCCCTGGTCTTAGGAAAGAATGGGTTTTCAGTAAATATTCAGTACATTAAAAAAAAGTTAGAGCGTGAATGTGCTAGACTCGGGGGGAACAGTAAGTAGACTCTTCCCTCCATGTCCTGAGGAAGCCGCCAGGGGGTCTCACCTGCAGGAAGCGGTTACTGTACATGCAGGAGAGGACAAACCAAAGTGCTCTCCGTGCTGAGGCCGTGATGCCACAGAGGTGGGCAAGGCAGCCATCACGTGGACCAGTCAGGAAAAGATTCCTGGGTGGGGAAGATAAAGGGCCAGCCGAGGAGGCCACACTCCTGGTTTTAATTGACCCCCCAAGCCTGGGTCAAAATCCACACAGCACGCTGGGGATGGCAGGGATCTATTGAGATGAGGGAGGGTCGGAGTGACAGAGCTGAGCCACGGGCTGGAGCCTGCATTTTAGGGGGACATTTCCCCAGCCTCTCCAGGAGGCGCTGCTGACTCAAAGTGATGCCCCCTGGCCGGGGTGGGAAGCATTCAGTGCTTTTACAAGCCGAGAGCCAGGACACACGTCCACCTTGGGCGCATCACCAAGGATGGCGCGGGGGGTGGGCAGGGAGGAAGGAAGCCTGGGGGAGTCAGGGCTGTTGCAGGGAGGAGAAGCCCCCCATCCGGGGTTTGCTCAGGCTCCTCTCATGGCAGGCGCCTGATCCCAGCGGTCACCAAGAGCAGAGTGCAGAGTGGCGTCATAACTAACCCACAGGATCCGACCTCAGCATCACCCTCTCATTTCCCTCACTCAATTCCTTTAATTCCCCAGCAATTTAATGGAAGCGTCTTCCCCTTACAATATTGTCTCCATTTCCTCAGAGCAGCAGCATAGAAATTAGGAGCCGCTAAAGCTGCTGCGACCAGTTGTTTCCCGAGGCTCTGGTCAGGAATATAAGAATGGGGGCGGGGGTGACCCAGACACATCCCAACCGCATTACACAGAGCAGGAAATGAGGCTGGAGAGAGGAGGCCTACCCTCGGGGTCGACAAGGAAGTGGTGGCCGGGTCAGAGTGTCACAGACCCCATCCCAGGCCATCTCCCCTCTGTCGGAGCAGAAAGAGCTGTCCTTTTCAGCCACTGACATCAGTTTATTCCTATTTAAAATGGCACACTATTTGTCAAAATTAAATTAGATTATGAGCCTAAAAGTTCTTGGTTGCTGGAAATCAAAATAAAACACATGTACTTCTGCGGTTTCTACGGATCTGCCTGTGTGAGACCCCAGCACCTGGAAGGAGCCGCAAACCGGTCCATGGGCCGAAGTTCTGCTGCCTGTCTTTGCAAATGAAGTTCTGTCAGAACACAGGCACGCTTATCTGTTCACAGGCTCTTTTCGGCAGCTTTTGTATTACAACAGCAGAGCTGAGTAGTTGCGACAGACACCGCAGGGCCCGCAAGGCCTCAGATGCTGACCATCTGGTGGTCCTTCACAGAAAATGCGTGCTGACCCTGGTTTAGGGCAGCCCTTCACAAGGCTGCCGGAGCCCCAGGCCTGCCAGGACTCAGCCCAGCCACCAGCTGTCCTGGCACAGCCGCTGCGAGGCAGAGCCGCCTCCCGCTTCTGCTGAGCGTCCTACCCAAAGGAGCAGCTTTGCCTGGCGTTAAAGGCCTGCCGTCAGCTCTAGCCCACCATGTCCCTCATGCATTTGTGACCCTAACACCAGCTGGGCCCCGGGACCCCATCTCTGCAAAGAGGCAAATGGAGGCAGCACATTTTGGCAACCAAACGTGGTTCCAATATCCTAACGCCTCACACATCTCAAGGAACATTCCTATACAGAAACACTTCATGCAGTGCCACTTCTCTCCTCTCCAGGCTCCTGGCACCTCACAGGTGCCCAGAGCCTCCCAATCAACCCCGACCCCACCATGGCCCTTCCGTGCCCAGCTCTTCTCTCGGCTGTTGGTTAGGTGCTCAGGTGAGCCTCTCTGGTCAGGTCCTGCTCCAATTCTTCCTATATCCATTTCCCCAATTGGGCATCAAGAGAGCCTTGACATGGACTGGCAAAGGCAAACTGGAAGGTGGGGGGAGGGGTGACTCAGAACCAGCAATGGCAAAACGCTCTTCAGCAGAGAAGAGAGGGCAGCGAAGTAGTTTAAGCGGGAGCGTCACCATGCTCATAAATCCTGTCCTTCACTCATTACTTCCTTCATTAGGTATTTCTCACCAAGCACTGAGATGGTTAGGACCTGTGCTCGCCCTGAGGCCCAGCTTCTCAGCACTCTGTGCTCGGGCCCTCTCTTCGCTGACTTCCGTAGCAATGTGCATCTGTGCAGTTCCTCATGGGCTCTGAACTCTACGCTGCCTTGTGTAGGATTGTGAAGCCATTCCGAACCTTGGTCTCCCAAACTCCTACAAATTTTCTAAGTCCTATTCAGTGCACCCTCCCTCTTCCCAGGGAAGAAGACATCTGTTCCCCTCTCATTTGGCTGCAGTGAGCCATGGGTTTTACCCAGGCTGTTGGCCTGGAGGATAGGGGATGGGTGCCATTCCCAAATGCGGGGTTTAGTATCTCGTGGTTTTCATTTCACCTTCGTCTCTCTCTTCCTCGTTGTCCTGGAGGATGTACAGCACTGGATTTACATGCAGATCCCTAAAGCATGTCCCTTGGACAGTTTTTTGCCCTTCTGTTGTTTTTGTGCGAGTTGAGCCCTGCCCGCCTACTCTGATGCCATCTTCCCAGGAGTCTCTAATTCCCATTGGCCTATCCCAGTAGGGGATCTTATTCGATGCTTGCTAGATACTCCATGACTGTGACATTCTCACCAGCACTCCAATGAGAGGCAAGAGGGCAGACGGACCCACTCGTAGGTCTACACCCAAAAGAACTGAAAGCAGGTGCTCGAACGGATGTTTGTACACCCATGTTCATTGGCAGCCTCATTCACAGCAGCCGTACAGTGGAAAAAACCCAAATGTCCATCGATGACTGAATGGATGAACAAAATATGGTCTAGACATACAATGGAATGCTACACAGCCACAAGAAGGAATGAAGTTCTGATACACACCACAGCACGGCTGGACCTGAAGACACCATGCTGAGTGAAAAGAGCCAGACACAGAAGCCACTGAAATTGTATGATTTCACTTAATGCCATAACTAGAATATGCAAATTCGTAGAAACATAAAGACGATTTTAAGTTACCAAGGGTGGAGGCAGGGGATGGGAGGGTAAAATGGGGCATTATTGCTTAATGAGCACAGAGTTACTGTTGAGGGCCATGGAAAAGTCTTGGTAATGTTAGGTGGTAGGGGTAGCACAATGCCGTGAATGTGATTGCTCCTGCTGAATTGTGTATTCGAAAGTGGTTAAAATGGGAACTTTTATGTTGTGTATATGTTACTACAATAAAAATTAAAAAAAAAAAAAAAGAGGTGAGATGGGAATGACATTGGCCTTGGGTCTGAAGCCCTGGCTCCTGGCCCTGCGTCCAATTCATGGTGTAACTCCGGTCAGCCACCTAATCTCTCTGTGCTTTGTTTAGGTTAAACTGAAAGTTGAGACAGCTGAACTGGATCAAAGATCTTAACTGGGGCCCATGAACCCCCAAAACTGCATGAAAGTTCTGTGTATGCACTCATGTCCCTGGGGGGCGGGCATGAGGCTTTCCTCAGAACCCCTAGGGCTCTGTGGTCCTACAGAGGTTAAGGACACCACTCAGATCTGGGGTTCCAGCAGTGTGCCCAACACACTGGTTTCTGCCATTTGTGGGACTGTCCTTCCATGGTGGCTTGGAGCCCTGTACCTCGGAAGAACACGGTCTTAAACTTAATCCCTTCCTGTGGCTGTGAGCCCATTGTACTAGGACCTTCTGGTGAGGTGACTTCAGTTAAGGTGGGGCCCAGCTGAATCAGGACAGGTCTTAATCCTACTACTGGAGCCCTCATAGTGAAGGGCACAGAGAGAGAAGCCACAGGGAGCAGGCAGAGCTGGAAGCCAACGGAACCCAGAAAAGAAAGAAGACATGGCCATGTGCATCGCCATGTGACCGAAAGCCAGGGACCCCAAAGATGGCCGGCCAGAAGACAACCACCCTTGGAGGAAGCCAGCCGCCTGGCCTCTGAAGCCACGAGCCGATGCATTCCTGTTGCCAAGCCAGCCCGTTGTGCGGTATTTGTTTTAGCAGGCAGGAAACTAAAACACCTCCCTTCTTCCCTCAGCCCCTAATCTTCCCCACACCACAGGGATCTCAAGTCCCTCCCTCTCCAACAGCTGGGATTTTGTGGGAGTTTTATCTTTTGCTTCCCTAAAATCCAAGGGGGGGGCAAACTCAGTTCAACTCAGCTGAGCAGGGGAAGGGTCCTTTCATCTTTCTGCCTGGCCCTGTGAATGAGGGCGGAGGGCGCTGCAGCTGGAAGCAATCACCCTCACACTGTCGAGGTCCAGGACAGTGTGGAAGGCTTTCGGTTATAGGAACCTCCCCAGTTACACCCAGTCTAGACAAGTTCAACCATATGAAAATGGTTCCAGGAGATGCATTCAATTTTAGAAACACCAAAAGCATTGTGCTACCTAGGGAGCGGGTGGTTTGGAGGGTGGGGCATCATGCAAAGGAAGAGCCCAGGGAGGACAGCGACCCTGTGCCTTCACATGATCAGTCCCTGGCTGGAGAAATGGCTCTGGTACCAAGACTGTAATGCTGGAGTATGGTGGTTTGAAGTTGCATGTACCCCAGAAAAACATGTTCTTAAAGTTAATCCATTCCCATGGGTGTGAACCCATGGCAGCAGGATCTTTTGATGAGGCTACTTAAATCAAAGCATGACCCTGAGTCAGGGTGGGTCTTAGTTCTCTTACTGGAGTCCTTCATAAAGGGAATGAATGAGAGAAAGGGAGAAAGCCACGGAAACAAGAAGCTGAAACCAATGAAACCCTGAAGAGAAGGGAGAGACCAGCAGATGCCGCCAGGTGCTTTGCCATGTGGCAGAGGAACCAAGGACCACCAGCAGCCGGTCTTTGGGAAGAAGTATCACCTTGATGACGTCTTGATCTGGACATTTTTCTCAGCCTCAAAACCGTGAGCAAATAAATTCCCATTGCTTAACCCACCCCATTTCATGGTATTTGCTTGGAGTAGCCCAGGAAATTAAGCCACAGCAGCTGCCCATGCGGGGCTCGCGCCCTCAGCCAGTGTGCCCCAGTGCCCTAAAAGGCAGCCTCAACCTCCCATTGCAGAGACTTCGAGGAAAGACATCAACGAGCTCGGCAAAGAACAGAGTGAACAAACAGCTTTCAGGTTTGCAAATATTTGAAGGAAAGTTTTGCTTAGTGCAAAGAAATGAGGCACTTCGAGATGGGTTGCCAAGCCTTGAGTGAGAACAGACTTTGTGCCCGCCAACGCTGAGGGCGCCCTCTGCAGGCTGTCGGGTGAATCAGTCTGGAGAGGGGACAGAGTCCACAGCACGTTGGAGGTGATGGCTGCGCCCAGTCACAGCTCCACAGCGGGAGGGTGTTGTCCTTGCAGTGGATATATGATGACCCATCCCCAGGTGTCCTTCTTGTTCCCTATGACAGAAGGTCTGGGTGCAAGGCTAGCAGTGGCAAGGGCCACAGATGGCAGGGACGAGCCTCCTTAGGACGCAAGTCTCACCCCTGGAGCAAGGCAGGAGTGCTTCTCAGACTCACCTGCTCCATGCAGTTGGATGGGACCTTCCCTCTCTGGGCCTGCATTAGTCAGCCAAAGGGGTGCTGATGCAAAGTACCAGAAATCTGTTGGCTTTTATAAGGGGTATTTGGGGTAAAAGCTTACAGTTACCAGGCCCTAAAGAGTCCAACTCAAGGTTGATTTCTCACCCAAAGTTATTTGCCACGTGTTGAAGCAAGACGGCGGGAGATGTCTGTGAGGGTCCATGGGCCCAGCTTCTTCCTATCTCAGCTGTAGGCTGGCTTAGGGCTTGACTGCTCTGTTCTCTTCAGCTGCAAACTATCAGGCAAATGGCTCATCTCTCCCCTGGCCGCAGGATCAAAATCCTCTTCTGTGTCTGTGGAGCACTCCTTTCTCCCGTATCTGCTTCTGCCTTCTTGATTGTCCATTTATATAGCCCACCAAGGGGGTGGGGACTCAGCCCTGCGCACCCTAGTGACATGGTCAAATCGAAGCCCTAATCTCGATTTAATCAAGTAAACATAGCCTTTGAATTTAAATCAATCAAAGAGTATCATGCCCAGGGGAACAGACCAGTTTACAGACTTAGTATTTCTTTTTGGAATTCATAAATAATATCAGACTGCCACAGGGCCTCATCTGTAAAATGGGTCAGCTTGGCTGGCTGCCTCAGAGACCTCAGCTCTGGCCCCCTTGCTTTGTTTTCCCGTCCCGGCTCTGCATTCATGGTGCTCTCTTGCTGCTGAGTACTGCAGACCCTGGGGGCCTCTTCTAGGCTCTCCCAGCCTTGGGGGCTCCATGGGTGGTAGCCTGCCCCCAGCTACCTTCATGGGCAATAAGCCTAAGAACTGGAATAACTGACCCTGCTTGGATGCTGTGATGTGTCAGGAAATTGACCAGCATCGTCTTATCTGACCCTCGCAACAGCTAGCTAACGAAGGGTCTATGATAATCTCCACTTTTCGACTAAAAAACAGAGGCTCTGAGAGAAGATCCCATGTGCCCAACTGGTCAGGGAAAGGTAGGGCTCAAACCCAGAATCCTGACCTCAGATGTAGCAAAGTTTCCAACACTCACAACATGCCCACAATTCTTCAAGGGAGCCCTGCTCCCCTGAGGCCGGCTCTCTCCTGACCTAGCCCTCTTGTGTCTACACAGACCTTTCTTCTCTCTTTTGTCTGTTTTGTGGTAGTTAATAGCCCAAGCCATCACTGCCTCCTTAGCCTGCAGGAAGTAACAACTGTTATCTACCACAAACCACTGAAGCCTTAAATTGCCGCAGGAATGGTGACAGTGATAGATTAGAATTTTTTAAATCAAATCCAAACGTGTCCCCATCATGGCTTAAGAGAACGGCCGAGTTGACTTGAAAATAATTTACTTAGAAAATTTTGTGATACACGGTAAATTAAGCTCCCCTCAGCATACCTTTTTTTTCCTCAAAGTATTAGTCTATTTAATTGATTCCCAAAGACTTCCCGCTACAACTCAAAACAATTGCCACTGGGAGATACTGATTTAAACCTGGGGTCCATCCAGGGGCGGGATGGACAATTTTAAAAGGGGTGGCGAGAGGCGATGAATTTGGATCAAATGGTCTTTTTTCTCCAGCACTGAAAGCAGGAATGGAAGAGCAAGGAGAAAACCATCAGTGACAATAGCTGATGAATTTTAAATTCTTATTACAAGAAAAATTAATTTACTAGAACAGGCCTGGAAATAGAAGGTTATAAAATGAGTTGCTCTCTCCTCAAAGGACAAAATTCCAAGCAATGCATGCAACTCAGACTTGCTGTTGCTCGGCCCAGCTGGAAGGTCACGTCTCCATCCTTGAGCGGTGTCCTTCCAATCCCATCTCATCCTCTGCTGAGCACATCACAAACATTCTCTCATTTGATCACCATAACTCCGGGGTCCATTCCATGGACTCCCTGATCATCAGTATCTTCTTCTATAGAACGGGTGCAAGCATCCACTCCTCAAAGCTGAACGAGAACGGACATAAAGCTGTTGGCATGTCCTCTGGAGCACCTTGCGGCAGATATTATTTAATCATTCTCATGGCACTAATGGGAAGAGGTGACATAACTTGCCCCCAAGTGACGTGACTGCCAAGAGGTAGGCCAGCCCAGTTCTCGCCTGCGTGGGCTTCACCCCCTTATTCAAAGGCCGGCCATCTTCCTGTGGCATTGGCACATGGCAACCAGGGAGGCACGCCCCCACTCTGGAGGGAAAGCAGGCCCAAAGGCCTGGATGGGATGAGGGCTGCTCCAGGTGAGATGGCAAAAGGGGCACCATGGACCAGGGCCTTCAGGGCCAGCCCACGACCAGCCCTTGGCGCCCTCCCCAGCCCTCCTCCCTGGCCCCTGCAGCTGGCCGCCCTTCCCAATTCTGTCTCTGACCTGGGCTGGTCCTGGCGCTCGTGCTCTCCCACCAGCAATGGCTCACACCTGCTCTCACCTCTGTGACACATCCCTGGGCTTCAGCTCCAGGTACCAGACCTGGACGCCTCACCTCGAACCCTCCCGTCATCCCACCATTTGACCTTGCCCCACATCCTCTGTCCCTGCTTTGCCTTCCTGGTGTCAGGGTTGCTAGATAACGGGAGGCAGTGTGGGACAGGGAGTACCAAAGGTACCTGATGACACGGGTCATCTCACGCCTGGATTCAAGTCCCAGACACATCATTTTCTAGCCTCAAGTGTCTCCCACGGCAAGTTCCTGACTGAGCCTTGGTTTTCTCAGCTGTATAAGGGAGAGAAGCGTTGACAGAGAGCATGCTGGTTACGAGTGCAAGATCTGAAAACAGATGGCTTGGGCTTGGATCCTGGCTCTGCCACTGCCAGTGTGACCTTCAGCAAGTCACTTAACCTCTCTGTGCCCCATGTGTCCCATCGATAACACTCAAGATAGTACCTGACTGGTGAGGATTAGGTGTAACAAACACACACCTGGCTGGTGTGAGCGCCAGCAAAGCGTCAGCTGTTCAATATTAAGACACAAGGTAGGTGTGACAATTAAACACGAGTTGAATATGTGATGATTAAAGGCAATGATGCACATTAAAGTGCCACCTATGGAATCTGGCACATAGCAGGCACTTAATTCACATTTATGAAAGGAAGGCAGGGACACATTAGTCTTTCGGCACAAACTCTAACCTCGCCCGGCACAAACTCACAAGGTGGGTCAGAAAATATCTGAGGACAACTGAAGAGCAGAGGACTCGGGAGGAGCAGGGATGAGGGAGGAGCAGGGATGAGGGAGGAGCAGGGATGAGGGAGGAGCAGGGATGAGGAGCAGGGATGAGGGAGGAGCAGGG
>JAQZBX010010104.1:0-44876 GCA_029593785.1 Cabassous unicinctus
TATATATATATATTTAAAAACCCGCCATATTGTCTTATTTGCATGAGCACAAATTGCTTTCAACTTAATGCCGGAGAAAAAGGCAATATTCCCTGTGATGACTTGCTGAAAAGCTCACTGTATTTGTTTGATAATGGATTTTAGTTCATTGTCATGTACTTCACTCTTTCATCAGCAGGAGCACTTCAGGGTAAAGAAACAGGCTTTTACCACACTGGAACAAAAGCTATATAAGGAAAAAAAAAATCCTGAGCAGATGGAATATTATTTGCATTTGCACAAATAGTGCTTTTTAGCACAATTCACATTACTCCATTGTGAGCTAAAGGAAGCCAGATGTGTCTACATCATGCTGCAGACGCAGAATCGGCTTTTTGTTTGTCAGACTCAGAGGTCGCAACCTTATGATATCTTTGTACTTGTATATCCATTAGTTTTATTTCAGGTACTTTTCAGGAGGGAAAAGAAGAATATGGCACTATGTATTTAAGAGGAACATTGCACAGAGGGCCAAATGAACTGTTTTTTTTATTTTTATGAATAAGGATCAAATAGTTTCAGGTATCTGAATGTCCATCTTGAAGTCTAGATGATAATGCAAAATTAAAAAACAGAATGTGACATAATAAAAATAATTTCTCTGTGATTACATTCAATAATCTTTGACATACATTTTCCCTTAAGTATCACTCATGCAAAAGAGATCAACAAATTGTTTGACATGATTAAAAGAGAATTTCAGAAATGAAAGGTATTTTCGACACCATCTAGTCCAACTTCGTTATTCCACAAATCTGGAAACCAAGGCTCATGGAACTGAGGGCCATGAAGGGGGGTGGCTTAGATGGGATCAGGGCTGGTCTCCTGAACTTGAATCCCATACTCTATTCATCTATCAGCATTTTCTAAAATGTTTTATTTAGGTTCCAAGCTCAAATACCTTTGACAAATTCAGGGTTTAACAAAGGTAAGCTAACAAGTTTCTTCATGTTGTACCCCTCCAAGAGCAGGTAATAGTAAACAGCACTTCTCAAAGTTACTTGGCCCAGAACTCCACTGAACAGACTTTCAAATTTTTTTTTTGCTCATTTCCAAGTCTTGAATATTCTTCCTGACACAACCATGCCTTCCCTTTTAGGTGCATACATATTAATTTTTTTCCTGTTGTAAAACAACTTTCTATTTGCTTCAACTTTTAAGCTGCTTCCATGCTGTTTTCTTTTCTTTTACCTATCAATATCTTTTGAAAGTTGTCCAAACTTCCTGCCTTCACATCCCCTTACCTCATTTATACAGCGATCACTGTATTCTCCTTTTAGGACTCACCATTTTACTAGAACTGCTATTACAAAAATCTCCAAAGTTCTACATGCTCAATCTAATGTAGTCCTTGTTCTCCTGGATTTCTTTGAAGCACCCCATATTTTTTGAAATGCTCTTCTCCCTTCTTTCCATGTTCCTGTTCGCTCTTGATTACCCTCGTGCTTCTCAGGCTTCTTTTCTATTCCTGTGTTAATTCAATGCACATTTACTGAGTGACTGTCAGGTGCCAGGTGCTGTGTTAGAAAACAGATACACAAGATGAATAAAACACAGGACTTGCTCTAAAAAAGTCTGGTAGATGGAAACAAACATAAGTAAATAATATTTACCACTAGTATTTTCTGTGCTAGTCATTGTAGGAAGAGCTTTACAAATACCTCCTTTATTTTCAAAATGACCTTGTATGTGAGAGAGAGGTATTATTCTGCTGCTTTTTTACATAGGAGAAAACCATGGCTCAAAGAAAGCCAGCTAATTTGCCCAAGGCTACGTATCTAGTAGATTGTAGAGTAGAAATTCAACCCAGGTCTGCCTGAAACCTGAAGTCTGTGTTCTTGTCCCCAATGCTATAGATGTATTATAAGAACTATAATAAGTGTATTATTATACAAAGCCCCAGGGGCCTGGCACAAAGGTTGAAGTGCTCAATTCTAGTAAGAGAGGAAGAATGGAGCATCCAACAAAGCTTTATGGTGATATTATGCTTATGCAGTGTCATTACAGATGAATATACATTCCTGTGGTAGACAAAGGGAAAAGAGCACTCCAGGGTGAGGGATTAGCACACACAAAGTCCTACTCTTTAAATGCTGATGCTTTAGAATATAGAGGGTTCATCTTCCACCATCTTTTATTTCTCACCGTATAGGTTGTCTATGAACAATCTCATCCACTGCAGAGGTTGTAAACTCTGGTATAGATATATTACCCTCAAACCTATATATTTTTGTGACCTCTCTATGGATCATCAGAACTGTATTCTTAACAACCCACTGGATGGTTCCACTTTGATATTCAACAAGCACTATAAATGAAACATGTTTTGTTCCCCTCCAGCCAGGTTTCCCTCCTATATTTAGGTTAATCTGATTTCAGAATCTTCTTAGACTTCTTACTCTTCCTCAACATTTAAAAGCCTTAAAAAAAATCACTAGGAACTATTGCTTCTCTTTCTTAAATATATCCTGAATCTGTCTTTTTGTCCTATCCTCACTGCTATTGACTTAACAGCTTTTATTTATTACCCAGAATACTGCTTTCTAATGGTGCAGAAACAATGTACCTAGAGATGCTAAAGTGGAAAGAGCATAGGCTTTGGAGTTAGACAAACCTTTAAAATACCATTTCCAATTTTTAATAGCTAACTAAACCTTTGGAAGTTACTTAATTTCTTTGAGTCTTGGTTTTTGCCTTTGTAAAATGGGGAGTCACAACATCTGCTTTTCAGGTTTATTATAAGGATTTAATAATACTGTACATGAAGTACCCAGCACTATGCCTGGTAAATAGCAGATATCTTTTACATTAGTTAGGACTTTTTTCAGTTGCCAAGTAAAAGAAATACAACTCAAATTAGCTTGAACAAAAGAAAGACTATATTAATACATGTAACTGGGAATTTCAATCCAGGAAATTGTTGATAGGGCTTTTCCTCTCTTCACCATTTTGCTTCTTTTTTCTCCTGTGTTGGCTTCATTTTTACAGACTTTCCCTATGTAATGGCAAAATGTCTGCTAGGAACCCGCAGTCGACATCCTTAAAGTATGCTATCTAAAAGGATCAGGAAAGAACTGCAGGAAAAAAACCTTAGAAAGGAATTCAGGTTGGCCCAGTTTGGGTCACATGCTTATCCTTAAACCAATCCCTGTGTCCCAAGAAATGCAGCATTAGGATTGAGCCAACCTTATGGTTGTGTAGGCATTGATACTGTCATTGACAGTCCCACAAGGACCCCGCAAAGTGGAAATGAAGAGGCTCTCACCAGGAAACGAATATTTTCAGATGAAAACAACATGCCCACCACACGGAATTATCTTTCTAAAATATAGAGAGTATTATGTTACTCTCAAAACCTTAAAAAATTGTATCTTGCTCAGAGAACAAATTGCCAACCTCTTTACAGGTCTTCAAATATGCACCCCAATCTGACCCCAACCAAACACTCCTTCCTTTCCTGCTCTCTTCCACCCAAACCTACCATTCCTTCAATACACACGGAATTTTCACTTTTCTTGCCATATTCAAACTCTTTCTGCTGTTTTGAATGCCTCCTTTGTCCATGATAGCTTGTGGATGGCCAATCTGTCTTTTTAGACTACAAGGGAATCTTTTTGTTTGTTTGTTTGTTTAGGCAGCAGCCCTCTTCTTTTGAGAATCTGCTTCCCTTTCACTGCAACTATGTGTTTCTGGAAGCAGGTTGGGCCATTCTTGTGGTCACAAAGATTGGTCCAAGGATGAACAAGTAACCCAAGCTGGGCTAATCAGAGTCCTTCCTATATTAAAGCTGGATTCATGTCAGCCCACAGCTGCTAGTGATCATGTTCCATTATATGAGGAGAAAGCTCACATGCAATATAAAATGATGATGCCAACTGCAAAGAGAAGCAGATAAGAAAGACAGAGAGAAAAATAAGTCCTGGTATTCTAACCCTTGGTCTTGCCACCATCCCATAAACTCGGTTTCTGCTTAAACTACTTTGAATTGAGCCCCTGTCACTTGAAAGAAACAGTCTTCCCAGGTACAACTTAAATATTTCTTTCTCTAGGAAGCCTTTCTGGACTCTGTCCTTTAGTTCTCTTTTATTAAACTGACTATTGTGTTTACTCTGAAGATACATTTAAACATTTACCTACTTCACTAGGTTCATTCCTTCAGTAACACTTGCCAAGTGTTACCATGTTTCTGGCAGTGTTAGAGTGTGAGCTTGACTCTTAACCCTCTCAGAACAAGGCTTGGTACACAGTAGAGATTCAGAAAATGTTTATTGAATTGGATTGTCAAAGGTCACTGAAAGAAGGGTTTTCTTCCCATTTTGCCTGATGACATGTGTTTTTCTCTCTATTCCAAACTCTGCACTGATAATAGAATTACAAATAATCTAAAACATTTTAAAATATGTCACTGAAAAGTAATTTTTGAAAAAAAAAAGTGAACAATTGGAGAATATGAGCTACATTTGAAGCAGAAAAAGGTTACATTTTCAATAAAGAAATCAAGTCATTTCTTGGTCTTACTTCTAAATAGCAGGTACAAATTGGTTTATTTGCATTTTCTTGGTTAATTACACATTTTGGAATGATCTTTCCATGTGGAAGTCATTGATAACAGGATCTAATTCCAGAGACCAAAGTGCCATTAGTTCCATTGAATTGAAGCATTTTCAAGGGTTGGAGTCAAAGCCTGGAAATTAGAAATCATGGGTCTTAATTACATCTTGGTCACAGATTGGTTGTTTTCCTGGAAGCATACAACCTCAAGAAATTCAAGTTCCTGTGTTTTTACATCTGTAAAATGAAGATGAGAATCTTTGCTTTCAACATCAAATCCTTACATGGTCTGGTGAAATATTATCTTAAAAGACCTTTGAATTCTGAGGATTATGTGCTACTACTTCCCTGAACCCTTAAATAGAGGGGTTATTTTCTCCTTGCGGAACAATAGGTAAATTAAGATCTCTAGTTCAGTCATATGCAAAAAAAGTCTAGTTGTTTGTAAAGGAGGCACAGGAATGGGGACGGAAGGAAGCTGACAACAATTGGGTGCCTAATTTAGAGCATTTAATTGGGTTCTGGGTGAGGCTCTTTACCTACCTTTACATATCTTTTAACCCTTAGAAAAATTTTATGAGAATATTTATTTTTATAAAATTTTTATTAAAAGAATACATTTCATTCATAATGAAACTGAACCTCAGATATTTTGAAGGTCACATAAGAAACAACTGGTGATGGTGTTTTGTAGACTCAATTATATTGTAAAAAGCTATGCTCTTTGTTCTAGCAGACTAAGTCATTTACTAATAACATTTAATAGAAACTAGGCACCCATTACAGGGGTCTTATGAAAAGTAGGGCTATAGATTTTATTATTAATTATTTTTAGCAACAAGGGGAAATAAGGGATGCATATGAACTTTAGAGTGCTTTTGTTCTATCAGAGGGTCTCACAAACTTAAAAAAATTAACCCATGAGGTTGACTCTAGATGGCACTACAGGCATGCACTGGCAGTTGTTTTCAAACTACATACAGATTGGGTCTCAGATTCAAAGGCAAAGCTTGTTGAAAAAACCAACCCTGGGTCCACTTCATGTAGACTCTGACTCTGAGTCAGCCCATTTGCGGGGGGCTTAAGTAAGTGTGTGTGTGTGTGTGTGTGTGTGTGTGTTGATGTGTGTGTATGTGTACCTGCTCTTCACAAAACCCATTTGGCAGAGACATCACCTGGTCCTGAAGTGCTCTAGTCTCTCAATGTGGAGCAGACTGAAGCCAAAACAGTGAATAGAGGTGAGGAGGCAGCACTCTGGGTGAATATGTGAAGCAGCTAAAGTGAGAATCCTTTGACAACAAGCCAAAAACCTTACCATGAAGGAAGCTGCACCCCATTCAACCACCAGATAAGACAGGATAATGACCTTCATGTTTCACTTGGCCAGTTCATAATATGCCACTCTAAAGGAAGCAAGTCTCTCAAGCTTGTGCTACATTATCTGATTTTTCCCACACTGCTCCTGCCATCCCCCCATTGTGTCAGAAGTGCATTACTTGTTGGAGCAGTGAGGCTCAACCAATGTGGAGAGTGGGCCTGGGAGGATTACGGTGAGGAGCAGTGAGGCTCAACTAATGTGGGGAGTGGAGAGAGGCAGAAAGACACATGACACAAGCTCTGCTTTGCCTCACACGACCAAATCCAGTTGAAAGGCTGGTTCAGATTTCGTGTAACAACTCTATTGGCAATAGACAGCAAGAGTTTTTATAAAGCTGTTTCTTTTGAACTCAGAAGAAACAGTGTTAGAAGAAGGTGAATCCCACTCCCTTAATTTCATTTATTGAAAGGAAGTCCAATTATGTATGTACGTGTGTGTGTGAGTACATGCATGTTCTCTCATTATTCCTTACACTGGCATGTAAACATTGAAGAAGTCTTTCTTGGATATGGCCACAGAATGCTAAGGGAAAAAGCTATTTCAATATTTAATTAATTTTTTTTTTTCCCACAAAACACAAAATTTAACCTAATTTTCCTTTTCCATAGAAATGGGCAGAAGTCAAGCAAGACAGCATGGGTGTCTGCTGAGGATTAAGGTGTGTGAGGGTTCACATCTTTTTTTAAAGCAGTTTATTGTACTGAAAGTACAATCAGTGGCTTTCAGTATAATCACAGAGTTATGTATTCTTCCACAATCAATTTTAGAACATATTCATTATTCTAAAAAGAAAAACCCTATGCCCCTTACCTCCCCCTATTATTGCTACTTAGCATTGGAGTGCTACTTTTGTTACAATGGATGAGAGAATATTAAGATATTACTTTTCTTAAAAAGAGATACTGGGGAATGAACCCAGGACTTCATACGTGGGAAGCAAGTGCTCAACCACTTGAGCTACCTCTGCTCCCCAAGATATTACTTTTAACTATAGTCCCTGGTTTGCATGAGGTATGTTTTTTCCCATGTACAATAGGGTCCACATCTATATGCAAATGCAAACACCCTATGGCACAGTTAAAACAATCAGTAAAGATCATCTGGGGATCCTAAATAATTCATAAGAAAAATAACCCAACATTATTTCTTAGCTAATATAAGTTTAGGGATCATTTAAAATGTTTAAAATATTGACAGTGTAACAAGTTTAAAAAGATCTGGTCATAGAGGACATCCTCCTTTTTCTTACCTCCCTGCCAAATAAAAATTTAAATTCTTCGTATAAGAATACCATTTAAAATGTGCACAATAACTTTTACTAGAGAACCTCAAATGCACTTTTAAAATTAACATTAAACAGTAAAAAATTGTAATAATAAAAATAGCTACCATTTATTGAGCAATTATTATATGACCAACATAGTGGTGTTTTACATATATTTCAACTAATTCTCTCAAAGCCCTATTACTTGGTGCTTTTAATATCCCCATTTTACTAATGAGGAAAATAAAGCCTAGAGAGTTCAAAGTAACACAGATAAAGTCGTGGATTTTAGGAGTGGAAGCCATGAAGTCCTGATCCCAAGAACCTAGCTCTTAATCATTACTCTAGCCTAGATATGTAGCAAGAGGAGTTAAACAACTTGTCACATTGTGTATCTAAGGCAAGGTTTTCCAAATTTGTAATTAGGAGTGGTTCACTAGATCACATGAGATCTGTATTATAGCAAATCAAGTAATCCTTCTTGTTTGTTGGTCTGTTGTCAGTAAAGGATGGACCAGAGAGATTAGAATTTCACTTAAAATTTGTTCCAAACAGGGTTGTTCATATAAATTTATATAATGTAAGCAACCTTTATAGACAAAAGGACCCCCGAGAGCCTCTATTACAATCCTTTTGGGTTATTTTTTTAAATAAAATTTTATTGAAGTATATCATTCATACATGAATATACATAAACAATAAATGTATAGTGAAACAAACATACATATCATCATACAAGGCTCCCATACAACACCTTGCGTTGTTGTGAAACATTTGTTACAAACTATGAAAGAGCATCGTCAAAATATTACTACTATATAACTATATAACTATAGCCTATATCTTACATTTGGTGTATTTTCCCCTCAACCCAACTGATTATTAACACCCTGTATTAGTATTATATATTTGTTATTGTTCATGCGAGAACGTTCTCATATTTGTCCTCTTAACTACAGTTACTTTTTAATTTTTTAATTAAAAATTGCTATTTAGAAAAGCAATATACTTTCATTGTAAAAAAAAAAAAAAAAAAGAATGGATAATGCAGATATATTCAAGAAAAATATCACCCATAATCTCAACATTCAGAGACCACTGTTTACTTTTTATTATCCCTATAGTCTTCTAGTCTGTTTTCTATGACCATATGTCTCTATTTTTAAAATAAAGATTAGAAATGCCAGAATATTATTTCATTTATTGTTATGGGTTGAATTGTGTCCCCCACAATAAGACATGCTGAAGTCTTAACCTTGAGTGCCACAGAATGTGTCCTTACTTGGAAATAGGGCTGTTGCAAATGGAATTAGTTAAATGCAGATGAAGTTGTACTGGAGCAGGGTAAGTCACTAATCCAATATGACTGATGTTCTTATAAGAAAAGGAGAAGAGACAGACACAGAGAGGAGAACCCCATGGGAAGATGGAGACAAGAAAGAAGTTCATATGGAGATGGGGGCAGAGATTGAAGTGATGCAGATACAAGTCAAGGAACACCAAAGATTGCTGACAAACACCAGAAGCTAGAAGAGTCAAGGAAGGAGTCTAGAGATTTCAGAGAGACCATGGTCCCGCCAACACCCTGATTTTGGACTTCTAGCTTCCAAAACTGTGGAGACAAAAAGTTTCTGTTGTTTTAAGCTGCCTACTTTCTAGCACTTTGTTACAGCAGCCCTTGGAAACTAAGATGCTGTCTTTACTTATGCATATATCATAAACATGATTTATTAATATTTGCTTCCTCTACAAGAAAATGTTTAATCATTAAGGAGTATCATATGTATTTTCCAAACATCCTGCTAGACATTTCTTTCTTCATTTTTGCTTATATGAACAGGTCTATAGTGATACCTGCTTGTATCATACTTTCCATGATTATTTTTTAAGGCCTAATTCCTAAAATTAAAACTACTGGATATTGCAGTGAGTAGGAACATAGACTATGAAGCCATATCACAGTTTCAGGCCTTCTGAGCTGTGTGACTTTGGGAAAATTACTTAGTTTCTAAGTGCCTCAATTTCCTTTTCTAGAAAATAGAGATATTATTGGTACCTATACTATAGTGTTGCCATAAGGATTCATTTTTATTATTTGAAAACTACTTAGAGTACCTAGTAGGTACTACATAGATATTTGTTAAATGAATGAATAAATAAATAAGTAAATGCTGAAAATAAAGGATATGTACCTTTTTAAGGATTCTAATACATATTACCAAATTAACTTCTGGGAAGATTCTATCAGCTTACACTTCGTACAGCAGTATATAATAAGATGGGTACCCATTGTCTTGACCCCATGACATAATGGTTAAAAGTATGGAAGTTCAGACCATCTTATCTCAGAATGTAGCTCCACCACCCAGAAGCTGTTACTTGGCTATGCTAAGCTTCAGGTTCCTTTTCTGTAAAATGAAGATGCAGTACTACTACTACTAATGGAGATGAAATAAATATCTACCTTATAAATTTGTTGTGAAGATGAAATGAGATGATATAAATAAAGTGCTCAGCACAGTGCCTAAGATAGTGTAAAAGATCGATAAATACTAACTATTACTCTATGTTTGCAGTCCCTTGATTTTAAAGATTAGGAAAATTAGGTCCAGAAGGAATAGCACCCATGGTTGAAGCATCAAGCTAATAGACCCAAATGACACACAAGATCAAGTGATTAAAAGGAAATATTTGGTTCTAGATGATAATATTTTTGTTCCCGGCTGTCCAATATGAATTCCTTCTACAAATATTTCCATGATGTCTTCTTGTGCTGCATGCTTAGAATATTAATCAGTGACCTGGACAGTGGAACAGAAAGTATGCTCATTAAGTCTGCCATTGTGTGGGAGGGAGGGAAGGAATTTCATCTTGAAAGAAAGAACCAAGAAATTACAATTCTGCAGGGAAATATGGTTTTCTACTTGAAGGGAAAAAGCAAATGCTCAAATACCAAGTGGTAATGATTGACTGTGCTCAAATCAGGAAGCAAAAGTTGTAATGGCAATACCATGCAAAAAACTATCAATGAATGTAATTCTGGAGATTAAATTAATCTGGAGTACTTGAGTAGATAGACCGAGAACTGGGTGGTATCCTACCCTTTGGGGCACCACTGGTCAGCCTTCTATGGAAGTTAAGAGGCAGGATTGGATTTCATAATTAGAGATGGTCTTGCAGTGTATAGGTCATCAGAGAAGAACTGCAATACAAATGACTAGAAAGACAAAAGGATGTTGCATTAGTCACTCTGAGGTACGGAAGACAGCAATTTGGTGATTTTTTTTCAAGCACAAGCAAGAGTCTCTTAGAGAGGAAAGTGTACAATTGTTTATTTCCACTGAGTACAGAACTGTAGGAAGTGAGCTTCAAACTGCAGCATGAAAGATTTAAGTTAGAATGATTGAAACATTTTTATTAATAGTGTCAACTATAAAACATTGCAAATGATTACCAAGGTAAGCTATGTAATCTCTTCAGAAGTATTTAAAATAAGACTTTTTTTTTTTTTTTTTGGTATTGGTTTCAGATTATTTTAGTGGGTCTCAACTAAAGGCAACAGAATAGGCTAGGTAGACTCTCAAGGTTCCGTTCTATGATTTGATGATAAAAAAAGAAAAAAAAAAGACTTGATCCTATAGAGATTTCTCTGGCTTCTTTTCTATTGCAGCTACCCAAGGAATAACTGTTGCCTTGACAACAAGGGACAGTCTCAGGTTCCTCATATGCTAATAAGAAAACGGCCAATTTTCTTGTTCATAAAAGAACCTGGAGAAACTGTTGGTTAATATGTGTATCTTTCTTTCCCTCTCTCTCTCTCCTTCCATTACTAGCTACCCTTCAATGAACCTCAGCAAGAGGAAGAGTCAAAAGGAAGTAAGAAAGAGGATAGAAGAGTTTATATCTGCAAAATTCCTCACTGAAACTTAGGAAACTCATTCACAAAAGAGTTTGGAGTAAAATGATGATGTGGGAATATCAATAAATCAGCATTCATTGTGTAGAAAAGAAAAACAATGGACAGCATACAATTCTTAGCTCACAGTAGAGATTCTAAGAGGGAGGAGTCAAAATACCTTCACAAATATCTCAGCATGGGATGGCATCTGTAAAACAGTTTTTCAAATAAGAGCCAACTGTCCAGGTACATATATGCAAACATTATGGACTTTGAATTAAACTGAATAGAGTATGTATATGATCCAGTTTTACACAGGACTCACAGAACATAGCTGAAGAACAGCAATTACTTCCATATACAAGTCACTAAGGTAATAGGCAATAATTAGTTCCCCTAGGGCAAAAACTATAGACTAATGCCTGCTTTAGCTTTTGCTACTTGAAATGCAGCCAAATGCAGACTAAGAAACAGATTGCCAGCTGATAAAAAGTGCTTTGAGTAAACTTACCCACATATTATGTGGAGAGCTATAGCTCACAGAATAGAAGTAAGCTACTGCTCTGCAGTTTCTCTTAAAACCTGAACTATTTTAAAGCCAAGTTTCTTATCTCAGTAGAGGGCTGCTTTTTTCCATGCAGCAGCATATTAGGTTCCAACCACAGCCACATACCAGCCTTGTTTTTGTGCTGTGTGTATGTGGCTGGTGTGTACAGTGTGTACAAACACATTGGTGTGTACAAACACATTTCCTTGTCTATTTACCCTACCTTTTTTTATATAGTGGTTACTTGTGGGTATGTTTTTCGGTTGTTGTTTCACCATTCCCCATTCCCTACCAAGAATTTTTTTCCTTGGTATTTTTGTTGTTAAAAATTATTTTCTTCTCATTATATAAGTAAGCCTTGCTCATTGTAAAGAATATGAAAAAAAGTTCAGAAAGGAATATAGAAGGAAATCAAAGAATCTTTGTATTATTTTGAAGCACAATAGTGAAAGTGAAGAAAGCCATTACCAGTATTTCTCTTACCAAGCTCTAGGACAGCCTGAGGCACGGGATGTAAATGCCCTGTCCTTTTCCATTCCCCATCTTTCTGTGCTGAAGCCTGTAGACACATGGATCCTGGATAATAAAACTACTCTGATGATGTACACAAACATGCAGGTGCCCATAGGTGTCAATATACACCCGGTGACTTAAAAAAGCGTGGTTGTGAAGGACATTGGAAGATAAATAAGTGTTTGGAAAGAGAGGCAAAAACACATTTACACTTTGATACGGTAATCTTAAAGAGGTTTTGAAAACTTTGTCATTTGTGGCACAATATCACTGGTAGATTTTAGGGTTAATTTTTCTCACCCCATACTCACAATTCTCTAATGTTCCCACAGAATGAGAAGACTATCCTCTTGGCTGGCCTCATTCGAAACAGTCACAAAATGTTACTTATTCTACCTTTTGTCTCTTCCCTTATCTCAGTCATCTTTACTGGTCTTTCTTCCTTCCATCTCCCTGATTTGAAATGATTAAATTGCTTGCTATTGCCTACAAGACAATATTTTTGTGATCTGGTAACTTTCAGCTTTCCCAGCATCATGTCACTTTCTGTAGTGGGTTGAATGGTGTACCGCCGAAATTCACGTCCACCTGGAATCTTAGAATGGAGTTAAGAAGAGGTCGTACTAGATTAGGGTAGGTCCTAAATCCAATGACTGGTGTCCTTATAAGAAGAAGAGCAGACTCACAGAAATGTACATAGAAAGGAAGAAGGCCATGCAAAGATGGAGACAGAGACTTAGAGAGATGCCACTACAAGCCAAGAAATACCAGGGGTTGCCAGGAGCCACCAGAAGCTAGGAAGAGGCAAGGAAGGGTTCTTCCCTAGAGCCTCCCTTCAGAGGGAGCCAATATCTTGATTTTGGACTTCTAGCCTCCAGAGTTGTGAAAGGATAATTTTATGTTGTTTTAAGCCCCTCAGTTTTTGGTAATTTGTTATGTCGGTCCTAAGAAATGAATACACTTTCCTAGGCAAAAACCACTCTACAAAAGCCACACTAGTCTCCAGCTTTTCCACATTATTCTCTCTTTATTGTTGTTCCTTCTACTTGCAATGCCCTTTGACCCCAACTTTTCACTAGGAAACCTTGTGTCCCCATCTTTGAAGCTTCATGAAAGAACCTTTTCTTATGGGAGTGGCTCTTCTGCCCCTGCTTCCCTCCCACCTGGAGACAGGGATGTGCTTTTCCTTATGAGTCCTGAATAGCCTCGCCTTACTGTGTGCACTTTGTTTGCTTTAGTTTATTGAACAAAAGTTCTGGAAGGCAGCATCCTAGGCTGTTTTGTTCACTGATACATGTCCCCATCACTTACTACAGATAGAGTGTCATAGATTAGGTTCTCAATTTCTATTGATACAATGAATGAATGAATGAATGTCCCAAGTGTTGGAGAGTCAGTGCTAAATAAGATTGACCTCATGTTGCCTACAATGTGGTAAGGGATCCAGAGAAGTAAACTGTATGAGAAGTGTCATAATAGTGAAAATATGCTGCTAGGAGAGCATGTATTCAGAGAAGACTCCTAAATAGGATGACATTGGCTGGGTAAATATGGGAAGAGTGCTCAGGCAGAGGGAACAGATATGTGAAGATTTGAAGTGAGAGAGAACTCAAGAAAAGGAAATAAGTTCAGTGGGCTAGAATTTCCAGTGTGAGGTAAGAGAGGGTGAGAGATGAGGCTGGAGAGAATCTGAGGCCAATTCATGAGGGGCTCATAAGCCATGTTAGAGAGGCCGTAGAAAGCCATGGAGGGCCCGCATGGGGAGGGGGCGATGGGCTCAGATATGAGTTTTAGAAAACTCAATTTGGCTGTTGTGCAGAGATGGTTTTAGAGAGATCAAGACTGGAGATTGGGATGTCAGGAGGCAGCTTCTGTGATAGGCTTCTCTACTTGATGGTGAGCTCCTTAAGGGAAAAGATAATTATTTTTCAACTTTGTAACTTAAAGATTTGATCCAGTGTTTTAACAAATGCAATGTTTCTCTAACTATTTACTTATACAATTATTACACCTCAAAAAAAAAAAAAAGCCAATAAAAAAGTCGCTTTCCCTAAGAAGTTGTATCCTTTATAACTCACCTGGTCCATTGGGTCATTCTTACAGCCTCCAGGTAGCCTGTTACACAAAGGAGATGTTAGCAGCACCCTCCTCTGTCTTTATCTCCCAATAGTACATAAGTTGATTTACATTACCTCATTTTGTCCTTATTATAATTGATCATTTGAATTGCTTTTTTGTCTTTTTCATCAAGTTCTCATCCCCTGGTTAAAGCCATGGCTTTTCCATGTGTTGCAATCTACATAGGAATAACCAATTCAGTCCTGCCTCTGAGTTTGTTTGAAGATTGCTAAAATAGTTAATGAACATATGAAGGAAGGAAAGCATAAACAACAGAATAGTCATTTCTAAGACAAGTTCTGACTTCCCTGTTTTTGTACTAGCATCTAGTCCTCAAAGACATCTATTTTGAAACCATTGGTCAGCAGATTATGAATATCTGTATTTTGTACAGCATTCATTTAGAATTAGTGAATATAGTTCTCATTTTCCTTTTGGTCCAATGAAAAGAGTAAATGAATTTTCAAAGAATGTGAAAGGACTTTATGAAATCACATTACCATTAACTAAATCAAAATTTAATGCAATAAATCAATACAGTAATGAAAATATCTAATTTTCATTGTTAGTTGATGTCAACCTTATCTTTGATTTATAAAACACTTTCAAAGCATTCTGAATATGTGAACTAATAACATTACAAATCTACAAGATAAAAAAAGGCAAAAAATTGGTAACTTCTGATCCAGATTTCTTGTAATTTTAATCATTGTGTTTATAACAAATAAGTAACATAAATCAACTGTTTGTAGGTTGCTGGATGATTGGATTATTGTGTTGATATCTAAGTGTGGTCCAGACTTTTCTAAAGCTTTCAATTATTGATGATTCACAAATCACCATAGTAATTTGTGTGGTTAGCTTAACCAGTGATTCAACAGCTAACTTCATGTTTAGAAAATTTCATGTACCTATGTTTTTAAATCAATGTTATGTTCTTAAATGGTTGATTTACAAATTCAAGTAACTTATTAAAATTATAAATTTGAACTTTCATTATTGATTATTATCATTATTTTGGCTGCTGCAAAACAATGCCAACTAATATTGTTTATAAGGATAAAAGAGACTAAGATTTTATATCTGGATATTTTCAATGACTGACAAAGAGGTCTGCGAGAAACCAAAGATATTGTCCTTTTAGAGTGAGAATGAGCAGAGGAAAAGAAACTGTTAAAGATTGTTAAGTTGGTATTTGATAAACAATGATTTCTGGGGAATTTTCTCCTTAAATATATCTCTTGTGCTTCACCCAGAGATTTGGCTTAGATGCCACGAATAATGATCTTCATTATAATAGTAGACCTTGATGAGAGTTCTGGCACACACATACACAAAAGGCATTTGTGATACTTTATATATACAGACATGTAGCACCATCTACTGGATTAGAGTACATGAATAAAATCAATAAACTATGCTTCCACTAGCAAAAGTGCGAAAAAACAAATATCAAAGCTTCTTATAGTATTGGTTTAGCCAATTCTTCAGGATTTGAGGATTGTTTTACTGATATGTGAGAATACTTTGATTTAAAGGGCCATCTTTTTCTTTTTGTGCTGGGATCTAGGAAATAGTCACAGAAAATAGCTGTTATTTAAAGTTACCCATCTACAGCAGCCGATTACACACACACACACACACACACACACACACATGCCCATATCCCACTGTATCCAATCATTCACATGATTTTTTTAATGAGTCAGTGGTTTTCCATGGGCAAAATAAATACTGTAAGTGTATTTCCAAAGGTCTTTCCTCTCGCTGAAGGAGAAAATATTTTATTTAAATATAGTTATGTCTCCTGTTACCAGGAGAAATAAATCCTTAGGACCAGCCATTCATTATTTCATTAATTCATTTAATTTAATTTAGCAATTACTATGTGCCAGCAACATTTATAAAAAGGGAAAGGAACAACAATTTCAGGACTACTGCATAAAAATTTGGCTGTTATGTCAATGCTCTTTTGTAAAGACTTACATCTATCTCTTTCATTAAGGTGCAACAGAATAGCCAAATATTTAATACAGCCTTATAAAGTGTACAAGTTTTCTAAATGTTATAGATACTGGCTAAAGCACTCACCACTAAAAACATGTTTTGTTTGGTAGGGAAATTAGAGAACAAAGCAATTATAGGATACTTCTGGCATTCTTCTTATGAGACTGCTATTTCATTATCCAAGTCAAAAATACGTGTAACCAAATGGATTTCCTCAGGAGGTAGTGAGTGTCTAGTCAGTGAGAGTGTAAAAGCATTGCATGTTGCTGAATGTATGTCTTAGCTGGGGCACAATTTGAGGTTTCTTCCAATCCTGAGGTTATACAAATGTTCTGTATCTAGCCGTATGTATCTATGTTAATAATTAATTACAAATTTCTGCGTTGGAAGATAATATACTAAATGTGTCAGTTCTCCTTAAGTTGTTCTTTATTCCAGGAAATTTCAATCAAAATTGCTAAGGCCTATTTTTCTTAACTTGATAAAGTTGATTTCAAAGTTCATTTGGAAGTATAAGTTTTTGAAATTAGGTGAAAAAAACTTAGAAAAAGAAGAATATAGTTGTGATGCTGGTTCTACCATATTAAAAAATTATGCTCCTTAAAACAGAAGACATCCAGAAATATATGTTTGCATATATGACAACTTAGTGTACAGAAAAGATGTATTTCAAACCAAAGGAGAAAGACTAACTACTTAATTAATGATATTGTGACAATTGCTATTTGTTTTGAAAAAGAGTTATGAATCTACTTCCCCTTATACACAAACATAAATTCATATGTGTTAAAGTTTTTAATGTAGAATATATAATTATAAACGTACTAGAAGAAAATATTGTAGACCGTTTTTATAATCTTTGGGAAAGACCTTCTTAGTGTGGCACAAAACATAAAAGTCAACAAGGAAAAGAATGACAGGTTTAACTACATAATAATTTAAAAGTCCTCTTTTCATTCACACATTTATACTCTCAATAGATATTTATTGAGCACTACCGTGTACCAGGTAGTGTTCTAGTTTCTCAATATAGGATAAACAAAATGCATATTATTCCCACCTTTATGCATCTTATAGTGTAGTGGCAAAGATAGAAAATGAATAAGTGAACAAGCAAACAAAAGCTTAATTACAGTTATGGTGAGTTGTCTGAATGTGAAAGATTCTATAAGAGAGAATAATAAGGAAAAGCTATTTGGATTGAATGGGTATGGAGGGTCTCTCTAAGCAGGTTATATATAAAATGAAAATATATAAAATGAAGCATATGGAGTCCTGAAAAATATTATAGAACAAGTCATTAGGGAAGGGAAATGGTCCAGGCGGAGGGACCAGCATATATAAAGACTCTGAAGCTGGAAAGATCTTGGTTATCTGATGATCTGACAAAACAGTTTTAAAAAGCCAGTGTGGCTGAAAGGTAGTGAATGAAGATGATGGCAAGAGATAAGGTTGGAAAAAAAGATAGGGTTTAGATTATGCAGGGCTTTGGTGATCAGGTTAGGGAGTTTGGATTTAATTATAACTGATTTGGGAATCCATTGAAGGTTTTTATCCAGGAAAATAAATCTGATTTGAGTTTTTTTTAAAGATAACCTTTAAAATGATACAACTTTGGGAAAAAAGTCTGGCATTTTCTTAAAATAAGAATACACCTACTTATGATCCAGTAATTGCACATCTTGGTATTTATCCAGGAGAAATAAAATGTATTTCTACAAAAAGACAGGTATGAGGGTACAGGTTAACAATTCTGAAACTACTTTAAATGTATATTGGGGTTGAACAAATAAGTAACTGGGGGAGAGATGTAGCTCAGTGGTTGAGCACCTTCTTCCCATGTACAGGGTCCTGGGCTCAATCCCCAGTACTTCTTAAGGGGGGGGGGGAAGTAAATGGATGATGGTTGGGAATAGTCTTGTTTCTTACTGTCAGAGAGGGTAGTTACAAATAAACAAGAAGGAAAGGCTAGAATGTGGTACTAGATTAGAGTCAGAGACATCAGCGTGAATTTGTGTTTGGCTTATACAGACTGATACAAAAACAGTTATACATATGTATGAATTCATGAATTGACATAAATGCATAAATTGCCAAGCTCTATCTGCCAAGAGGACCCAGAACCAATGACATTCCAATGCCAAGAGGGCCCAGTTGAGCAACGAACATACCAACACCCAGATCTTGGTTTCTAAATACCGTTCCCCAATAAAAGGAACCAGGGCTCCTTGGAGAAATGGATGATTCTAGGGCTGCAGCAGGGAAAACACAAGATGAGCCTGGAAAATTCCATAGCACCAGAAAGTAAGGAGGTTCTCAAAAACAAAAGATGGAGGCAGCTCAAAGACATACAGAAGCCAACCTGTTAGAGCTCCCAATGACCAAAACTAGAGCAAATTAAGCAACAAAATAAATAAATGTAGTTTGAATATGAGCCCATAATTATATAAATAATTGAATAAATAAATAAATGGAGAAAAGACAGTCTTCCTTAGAGAAAAAAATCCAAATAATATATGTAGATACTCCCTCTCCAGGAGGTGGAGCACAATCTCTCTCCTAAACCCTCTCTCTTCCAGGGTGATTGAATTTAGCAACTGCCTTCCAAAGAATAGAGTATGGAGAAGGGAAAACAGTAACTTTACTATTTTGGAGAAGCCTGGCAAACACTACTACAAGAAAATGATGATATCATGTGGGTATCATGTACCCCTGAGGAAAGACACTTTACCTTTGTGATAATCTTCTCCCAAACTCATAAATCCCAGGCTAATTTTGAGAAAACCATGATGCAAAACAAAATTGAGGGATATTCTACAAAATACCTGACCACTAATCCTCAATACTGCCAAGGTCATGAAAAACAAGAAAAGACTGAGAAAATGTCACAGACCAGTAGAGACTAGAGACATGACAACTAAATGCAGTGTGGGCATCTGGAATAGAAAAAAGAATATTAATGGAAGAACTGGCAAAGTCTGGAATTAATTCATAATAATACACCAATGGTAGTTTCCTCATTTTGGCAAATGTACCTTGGTGATGTGAAATTATAATATTAGGGGAAACTGAAATTGGGCGAGGGGTATATGGAGCTCAGCAATATCTTTGCAAGTGTTCTGTAAATCCAAAATTATTCTAAAATAAAATGTGTTTTTTAAAAATACTTGTATAAGATTGTTTATAGTAGCTTTTTTGGCATTTAAAAAATTTATTGAATCATATCACACATACATAAACATACATAAACAATAAGTGTATAGTAATAGTTGTGAACTTAAAAAACAAATATATATAACATCACACAGGGGCATCATACCTCACCTTACCACCAATACCTTGCATTGTTGTGAAACATTTTTAACTATTCATTAAAAAGCACCCTCAAAATATTATTACCAGCCAAAGTCTTACATTTGGTGTATTTTCCGCCAACCCACCCTATTATTATTATTATTTTTTTTAATTTTATATCATTTATATATGAACATACAGAAACAATAAGTGCATAGTAAAAGTTGTGAACTTGCAAAGCAAACATGAATAACATCATACAGGGATCCCATACATCAACCCACTACCAACATCTTGCATTGTTGTGAGACATTTATTACAAATGATGAAAGAATATCATCAAAATCTTACTACTAACTATAGTCCTTATCTTAAATTTGATGTCTTTTCCCCCAACTCACCCTATTATTATTTTTTAAATATATTTTTGTGACAGAAGTTGTAAACTTACAAAACAATTATGCACATGTGCAGGATTCCCATACAACACCCCTCTATCAACACACCACACTGTGGTGGAACATTTGTTACAGATTATGAGATAATATCATCAGACATTTACCAGGTCCATAGCATACATTTGTCACACTTTTTCCATACTCCGCTATTATTAACACAGTACATCTTTGGCTTAGATGCATGAATATTACATTATTACTGTTAACTACAGTCCATAGATCACTCCAGTTGTATTTTTCCCATGCTTCTCCACATTCCCACCACCCTGCAATAGCGATATACATCTGCTCTAGCTCACAAAGGACATTCTTGCATCTGTACCATCAACCACAATTCTCATCCACCTCTGATTTTACTGTGTTATTCAGTCCCTAAATTATTCTCTAGCTTTCTTTCAATCGGCATTTACATCCACAGACTACCCTTTTCAGCCACATTCTGATTTATAAACCAACTATTACTCACTATAATGTGTTACCATTAACTCTATACATTTCCACACTTTACAATAAAATTAATTAAAACTTCTACATACATTAAACATCAGTAGTTCATCTCAGTCCTCCTTTTATCTCCTTTAAGAATCCACCACCTACTACCAGGTCTTGAAGATAGTTTCCTATATTTTCTTCTAGAAGCTTTATCGTTCTTACTTTTATATTTAGGTTTTTTTTAATCTATTTTGAGTTAATTTTTGTATAAGGTTGAGACAGTGGTCCTCTTTCTTTCTTTTGGCTATGGATATCAAGTTCTCTCAGCACCATTTGTTGAATGGACTGTTCTGCCCAAGCTGGATGGATTTGACAGGCTTGTCAAATATCACTTGACCATAGATGTGAGGGTCTGTTTCTTAACCATCAGTTTGGTTCCATTGGTCTATGTGTCTGTCTTTATGCCACTGCCATGCTGTTTTTACCACTGTAGCTAGGTAATATGATTTAAAGTCCAGAAGTGAGAGTCCTCCAACTTCACTTTTCATTTTTAAGATGTTTCTGGCTATTCAGGACCACTTACCCTTCCAAATAAATTTGATAATCATGTTTTCCATTTATTTTAAAAATGCCAGTGGAATTTTTATCGGGATTGCATTGAATCTGTATATCAACTTGGGTAGAATTGACATCTTAATGATATTTAGTCTTCCAAGCTATGAGCATGGAATATTCTTCCAATTATTTAGGACTTTTAAAATTTCTTTTAACAATGAGCTGTAGTTTTCTAAATATAAGTACTTTACATCATTGGTTAAGTTTATTCCTAAATATTTTGTTCTTTTAGTTGCTATTGTAAATGGAATTTTTTTCCTGGCTTCCTCTTCAGATTGCACATTGCTAGTGTTTTTTAAAGTCTATTTCATCTAATATAAGCATAGGTTCTTAGGTTTTTTTTTGTTGTTGTTGTTGTTGTTGTTGTCTTGTTTTGTTTTGTTTTTGGTTACTGAATGCTTGGAATATCTTTTTCTAGACTTTCATTTTCAATTTGTTGGTATCCTTGGGTGAGTCTCTTGCAGACAGTATATGGGTAGCTCATATTTTCTTATCCATTCTGCCAGTCTGTGGTTTTTGATTGGGGAGTTTAATCCATTAATATTCAATGTTATTACTGTAAAGGCAGTTCTTATTTCACCCATTTTGACTTTTGGGTTTTATCTGTCATAGTTTATTTTCACCACTCTTTTGAGACTTTTAGTCATTTTTACTGATATAATCTTCATTTCTAGACTCTCTTTCAAGCCTCTCTCACCTGTCCTTTCTTTTCAGACTGTAGCACACCCTTTAGTATTTCCTGCAAAGCCAGTCTCTTGGTTACAAACTCTCTCAGTTTCTATTTATCTGTGAATATTATAAACTCACCCTCATTTTTGAAAGACAATCTTGCTGGATATAAGATTCTTGGCTGGAAGTTTTTCTCTTGCAGTATCTTAAATATATCATACCACTGTCTTCTTGCCTCCACGGTTTCCGATGAGAAATCAGCCCTTAATCTTATTGGGTATCCCTTATATGTCATGCATTGCTTTTCTCTTGCTGCTCTCAGAATTTTCTCTTTGTCTTTGGCATTTGACATTCTAATTAGTATGTATCTCGGAGTTGGTCTAGTTGGATTATTTGGATGGGAGTACTTTGTGCTTCTTGGACATGGATATCTATGTCCTTCAAGAGGGCTGGGAAATTTTCTACCATTATTTCTTCAAATATTCCTTCTGCCCCTTTTCCCTCCCTTCTCTTCTCTTTCTGGGACATCCATGACACGTATGTTTGCATGTCTCTTGCTGTCGTTTAGTTCTCTGAGACATTGTTCAATTCTTTCCATTTTTTCTTCATCTGTTCTTTTGTATGTACACTTTTAGAGGCCATTTATTTAAGCTTACCAATCCTTTCTTATTCTCCTCAAATCTGCTATTATATGATTACAGTGTATTTTTTATTTTATTTATTGCACTTTTCATTCCCGTAAGATCTGTTATTTTTCTTTGTATGCTTTAAAATTCTTCTTTGTGCTCATCCAATCTCTTCTTAATATCCTTAATCTCTTTAGCACACCTCATTGAATTTATTAAGGAGATGTGTTTAAACATCTATGATTAATTGTCTCAACTCATTTTTGTCATCTGGAGGCTTATCTTATTCCTTTAACTGGGCCATATCTTCCTGTTTCTTGGTGTGGATTGTAATTTTTTTGTTGGCATCTTGGCATATGGCTTACTAGATGTATTTTCTGGGTGCAGTTTCTCTCTTTAGTTTAGGGCTTTCTTGCCCTTTCTCCCTTGCCAGTTGTGTAGTAGGAGCTGAGGATGTACTTCGTGCTGTAAGCTGTGGAGGCTCAAGCTGCCCACATTGCCCAAGGGACTGATGAACTTCTCCCAACTTTCTCCTTTGCCAGGGGTAGGGACAGAACCACAGCCATGTGCAATAATCCACATTGTGCAGGCTAGACTCTAGTTGACCAAAGAGACAGATGAAGCTTCACACCCCTTCTTCCTTGTCTGGGGAAGAGATGGAGCTGCAGGTGTGGGCAGTCTATGCCATGTGGGTCCAAAATGACTGTAGTTACTCTGGTAGACTTCCAACTATTCAGTCTATGCCAGCCGAATGTACCTGCAGTTACCTGGAGAGACTGTTGCAGGGCCTGCCAGCCTCCTCCCTACTAGGAGTGGGGCTGAAGCCTAGGTTAGGGCTGCATTCCTATCTGGGTGAAAGAAGCTGGTCCTTACCATCACTGTGATTTTCAGTCAGCCCGGCTTCCCCTCATACTGTGGGTGGAGTCAAAATGGTGGCTATCAGTCCCCCTCGGACCTGGACAGGCCCAAACCCCAGCTGTTCCTAGGGTTATACTCCAGCCAGCTGAATCCACCAATCAGTAGCTGAAGTCAGCGGCCAACCGTCTCACCCTCCCCAGTTTCTGGGAAATGAAGCCTCCAATTCCAGGCACAGAACAGCTCTGGAGGCAGCTTGTGCCACCAGAGTAGGATGATCACCAGCCTCTGTGGTGTGGCCTATATTTTCCAGGAGAGGCAGGTGCAGGTCCCCCCAGCTTCCTCCTTGCCGGAGATGGGTTTGGGGCTTAGGCTAGAACTGCAATCAGATCTGGTTGGAAAGAAACCAGTCCCTACATCACTGTGATTTTCAGTCTGCCCAACTTCCCCTTGTGCCAGGGCAGAGTTAAAATGGCGGCTACTAGCCTCTTTCTGATTTGGACAGGTTCAAACTTTAGCTGTTCTTAGGATTATACTTTAGCCAGCCTAGTTTACTAATCAGTAGCTGAAGTTGGTGCCCAACCGTCTCCTCCTCCCCTGTTTTCAGGAAGTGAAGCTTCTAATTCCAGCTGCGGAACAGTTCCCAAGGTGGCTTGTGCCGCCAGTGGAGGATGGGCACTGGCCTCCTCTGCAGAGAATCCATCACTTCTCAAGCTCTCTGTGCTTCTCTTGCCATACATAGCTGCAATTCTTATTTGTTCTCTCTAGTATACTTGTATTTATATTTTGAAAAACAGTCTTATGTATACAATATCACTCTAATTCATGTTTTAAATGAAGTTTTATTACCTTATACAACCCCATATTACAGTTTTTAGCTTTCCTTTTAGTAATATACATGACATTAGACTTTCCCTCTCAAACACTGTCATATGCATATATTAGCTCTGCTAGTTCCAAACACCATGATGTACTTTCACCATTTCTACTCATTTCCAAAGATTCACAAAACAACCTTTTTACCAGTTATGCACAGATTAATCCTCAGCTTTCCACTCTCTTCCCTCATTCTACTTTCTGGGGATCTATATTCTAATTATTAACTCCATGAGTTTACACAAAATATTTAGTTCATAATAGCACAATCATACAGTATTTGTCCTTTTGTGTCTGGCTTGTTTCACTCAACATAATATCTCCAGGGTCATCATGTTGTCATATGCTTCATGACTTAATTTCTTCTTATCGCTGCATAATATTCCATCGTGTGTATACACCACAATATGTTTATCCTTTCATCGATTGATGGACACTTGAGTTGTTCAACTTTTGGCAGTCATGAATAATGTTGCTATGGACATTGGTGTGCAGATGTCTGTTTGTGTCTCTGCTCTCAGTTCTTCTGGGTATATACCTAGTAATGGTATTGCCAGGTCACATGACAAGTCTATATTCAACTTCCTTAGAAACTGCCAAATGGTCCTCCACAGTGGCTGTACCATTCTACATTCCCACCAACAGTGAATCAGTGTTCCTATCTCTCCACACCTCTCCAACATTTACAGTTTTCTGACTTTTTAATAGCGGCCAATCTAATAGGTATGAAATGATATCTCATTGTAGTTTTGATTTGCATTTCCCTAATCGCTAGTGATGTTGAACATTTTTTCATGTGTTTCTTTGCCATTTGTATTTCTTCCATGGACAAACGTCTTTAAGTCTTTTGCCCATTTTTAAATTGGGTAGTTTGTCTTTTTATTGTTGAGTTGTAGGATCTTTTTACATATCACGGATATATAAAGCCTTACTGAATATGTGAATGCCAAATATTTTCTCCCATTGAGTCGGCTGCCTTTTCACCTTTTTGACCAACTCCTTTGAGGTGCAAAAGTGTTTAATTTTGAGGAGGTCCCATTTATCTATTTTTTCTTTTGTTGCCCATGCTTTGCATGTAAGGGTTAAGAAACTACCACCTACCACAAAATCTTGAAGATATTTTCCTCTATTTTCTTCTTGGAGTTTTATGGTTGTAGCTTTTATATTTAGGTTCTTGGTCCATTTTGAGTTAATTTTTGTTTAAGGTATGAGATAGGGGTATTCTTTCTTTCTTTGGGCTATGGCTGTCCAGTTGTCCCACCACCATTTGTTGAGTAGACTATTCTGGCCAAGCTGAGTGGGTTTAACAGCCTTCTCAAAAATCACTTGACTTATCTTATACCCATTAGAATGGCGGCTATTAAAAAAACAGCAGACTACAAGTGTTGGAGAGGATGTGGAAGAATGGGAACCCTCATCCACTGCTGGTGGGATTGTGGAATGGTCCAGCCACTGTGGAGGACAGTTTGGCAGTTCCTCAAAAAACTAACTATAGATCTTCCATATGATCCAGCAATTCCACTGCTGGGTATATGCCCTGAAGAACTGAAAGCAAAGACACGAACAGATATATGCACACCAATGTTCACAGCGGCATTGTTCACTATTGCCAAAAGTTGGAATCAACCCCGGTGCCCATCAACAGATGAATGGATAAACAAAATGTGGTACATACATACAATGGAATATTATTCAGCTGTAAAAAGGAATAAAGTGCTAACACATGGAATAATATGGATGAATCTTGAAGGCCTTATGTTGAGTGAAGCAAGCCAGGCATTGAAGGATGAACAGTACATGACCTCACTGACATGAATTAAGGAAATTGAGCAGTGTCCCAGAACTATTGTCTGAAAGATAGGTTTACAAGAAAGAGAAAGAGAAGAGAAAGTGGTGAGCCATCACCCATACAGACATAATCTATGGTAAAGTGATAGAGTGTAGTTGCGTATGGAAGGGTAGGACAGGTGGGTAGTGATATTATTGCATATGGTGGCACAGGGTTGACAGGTGGGTATAGTGGGAAGGGTGGGTCAGAATACCCAGGATACTTGGGGGAGAGATGGGAGAGGGACCAGGTGAACACTTGGGATTTGTGGGTATGAGGTTGAAAGTACAGAGGTGGGATTGCTTTTATGGCAATATGACAAGGAAGTGTCACTGGTTTAGGTATTTGTTGGGGGGGCATTCGGGACAGGGAACATCTGGAGCAGGCTTCTAGGGAGTGTGTGAGTGTTCATCCTGTCATAATGTGTTGTATCAGTGGGTGGAGACCCACACAATGAGAGGAAAGGAGATGGACTCCCATCTTTGGGAGGACGTATTTGCCCAGAAACAGACAGGTGGGTGTCTCTTATGAGCAAGGGTGGTTCCTAATAGTGGAGGACAAACCAGTGTGTCATGACCTCTTGTTAGGAGGTACTGAGGGTCAAACTGGGACCTTGTACATGGGAAGCAGGTACTCAAACACTGAGCTACATGTGCTCCCCAAATTTCACTTTCAAGAATATGTCCTGCAGAAAAACTGCATAGGTGCACGAAATTATATCTTATTTCACTGATTCAAAGACACCAATAATTGAAATATAGTATTACAACGATTATCACTGCAGCATTGTTAAAAAAGTCATTATTGATTCGTAAGACTGAATTCTAAGCTGCCATTAAAAGACCAACATAGATCTAAACATACTGATATGGAAAGATGGCTATGACAGTTTGAGATTATTTTTGTGAATTACATAAAGAGAAAGCTTATGCTTGTAAACTAATCTATTCCTCTGGGTGTGATACCCTTTGATTGTAATAAATTCAGTGAAGGGCCTCTGTTTAAGATTACTTGATAAAAATCAATTTAGGGCTTTGTTTTGACCACGCCAGTAAGGTGTGACTCAAGTTGAGTCCTTGTCCCCTTGGTGGACCAATATAAATGGACACTTACTCAAGAAGACACACGGAAAGAGAGAGAGAGCTCTGTCATTTTTTATCCTGGACCCCGGGAAGAGACTATTCGCCTGATAGTTTGTAACTGACCTTGGGAAGAGAGCAGTACAGCTGAGACTGATACATAGGGCCTGGAAAGAAACAAACCCTACCCCAGGAGAGAGAGGAACCCCTGAGAGACAAGCCCTACGCCAGCCTGTAGCTGAGAGAGAGGAAGCCCAAAGGGGAAGGCTAAACCCTTGCAAAGATCAGCGACCATCTTGCTTCAACATGTGCCAACTGATTTTGGTAAGAAAGCAACCTTGGGTTGGACTCTTTAGGGCCTTGTAACTGTAAGCTTTTACCCCGAATAAATACTCTTTATAAAAATCACATTTCTGGTACTTTGCACCAGCACCCCTTTGGCAGATTAATACAATGGCTATTATTGTTAAGTGAAAATATCAGTTTGGAGAAAAATATTTATAATATGATTTTGTTTCTGAAGGAAAAATGCATATATGTATATATTTATAGCTTCATTTTAAAAAGGCTGTTAGGATAAACATCAAACAGTGGTAACCCCTTGGGAATGAGATTGGCACAGTGGTGAAAGATATCTTTGCCTTTTCCTTCATACGTATGTGCTTTTTTTTTTTTTTTTAAATAAACAAACCTCACCAATCTTTTTATATTTTAACCTGAACAACCTGACCTGGGTAAAGTAAAGCCTACCTAGGAATGAGATAGTAAAATCTATTTTAGTATTTTTTTGTTTAAATTGATATGTCATGGTTAGTGACAAAACTTGGGTTTTGTTTCCAAATCTAGACCTGAAAGAAATCAAAGAGAGTTATGATCTAGAAGTTGTAGAATTATAGCAGTGGGAATTAAGTGATATGGGATGCTGTGGTCATGGGCTAGAGGTGCAGAGATAAAATTTTAAGGCAGAATCATAAAATTTGAAGAATGCAGGAAATAGAACCCTTGCAATATGAGATATGGGGCTCTTTGCAGGCCTTCGGCTGCCAGACTTCCTTTCATTGCCTCTGGGGCTTTGAGGAGTTCCCACCAGAGACAGCTGCAGTCATGTATTTGGCAGCAACAGCTGATTCTAAGAGGGGTGGATCAACCCACCAGCACAGACCAAGGCAGCTGCCTCAGTATTCATATTAGGAACTGGGATGGGAAATTGGCAAGGAAATGTTTAAAATACATTTCAGTAACACACTAATAATTTTTAAAAGCAGCATTGCCACAACAAATCTCAAGTATAAATAACTATGTGCCATCCTCACATATGCTGGATACTAACATTTTCACCAGTAAATATGACTAAACTATTATGAAATAATGGGATTGTACACAATGATCTATAAATTTATTTGAATCCTAAAATTCCATTATTTCATTCAGGTCAATAATCCTTCTGCAAGCTGATTCTCTTCTCCCTTCCCACTTTGAAATTTAAGCATTGTAGAAGGAAGGAATAAAATGCCTTGCTAATTCCCATCTTTGAAGACATTAAATCCACAAGATTAAATTTATGGAAAAAATCTAGGCATAAAAAGACAAAGCTACTAAAGGAGGATTTCAAAAGCACAGGTGAAAAACCAACTGTAAAAAGATATTTTCAGGACAATTGAAGAAATATGAATATGAAATGGTTAGTAGAAGATATTAAAGAATTTTTATTAATTTTATTAGAAAACTATAAAGACTCCTAGTGATGAGTGCTCAAGAATTTAGGAGTGAAATGTCATGATATCTGTGATTCACTTCAACATATTGGAACAAAATGATACATATGAAACAAGTATGGCAAAATATGAATGTTAAATAGAGTTGATGAGTATAAGGGGGTTCATTATACTTTGTGCTCTAATCTGATGTATAGTTTAAGTATTTTATGATTAAAAGTTTAACAAAGTACAGGCAAGATATATTTTAGAAAGGGCAAAAAAAGTTACAGTTGGTTGCTTATGGGTTATACAAAACTAATGTTCACAATGCAGCACTAGAGGGTATTCCGGCCAAGAACATACGTCCTTAAGTGGGGCATACTTTGGATTAGAAGACTTGTATCCTACTTTAGACCCTGCCTGCGTTTAATCACTTCACCTAGGGGAAGCTTAGTTTCTTTATCAAGAAAATGAGTGAATTAAATTAGTTGATTGCTTTGTTCTTTCCAGTTCTGAGATGCTATGCAATAGAGGCGACTCAAATGCCTACCAGTGCCAAAAAGATCAGATTAGTGAATTGGCGAAGTACATGCAGGTCCAAAGGGGTTGCCTCTACAGCAGTTTTTAGTAATGTGGGCTCAATATGATCTAGCTTTTTTTTTTTTTTTTTCCAAGAAAAGAAGGAAATACTGATTTGTATGTGAAATTCCAGTTTTTTAAATGTCAACAAATATAACTGCAAAGAAAAATAAAGGTGTAGGGGTAGGGGCAGCTAAACTTTACAAGTTTGCCATCTTTACGCGGATCATGTCTCCGGTCTGCCAGACATCTGCAGTGGGACAGATGGGCATTGTGAGGAAGGCCAGAAAGGAAAAGCACAAAGATCAGATATCCAGCAATAACTGCAGGGAGTGAATTGTTTGAGAAGACCACTCTACTTCGGTATACGCGATTTTATCTACAGTAGCAAATACACAACTCAATAAACACCATTTGAAAAGAAAACTCGGTTTATGTTCTGTAGCTTTGATCTTCACTCGGCATAGTGGAATTCCATTCAAGTACCCGGTGCTCCCCCAGCCGGCTCCAGGGGCCAGAGATTTTACACCCTCTGGGTCCGCGGGGAAACCCTCCAGAGCCGCACTTTGACAGAAAGTTACGCGGGCACCTGGCAACCCCAGTGAACCTCGGGACCAGCAGGTTGTTAGGCTTTTCTCGGCGCTCAGGAAGACTAAAACATTTTCTCGAGATCTAGGGAGAGCTCTCAAACAGGAAGTTTCGCCTCCAGCCCAGAGCGCTTCCTGTTTGGTAACTAAGGCGCCGGCCGGTTGCTAGGGATCCGGTGGCAACTACCGTGGAGCTTTGCGGGTACCTCAGGTTGAGTCGGGTGCTGTTCACAGGCGATACGAGGGAGCAGATCTTTCCTCTGCACACTATCTGGGGTCCCCTAATCGTTTGCTATTATGAGTAGCGAATTCCTGGCGGAGTTGCATTGGGAGGATGGGTTCGCCATCCCGGTGGCGAACGAGGAAAACAGGATACTGGAGGATCAGGTGAAGGCGGGGCGGAGGGGGTGGGGTTGGGAGTGTGTGTTTGGGAGTGTTTTCTGGTTGTCAGGAATACCCCGGCCCTTTTATTTCTCTCCTTTCCTTCCTCAGTCCCCTTCCTTCTCTGTTTAACGTTCCCCTGCACCATGTCCTTCTTTATCCTCTGCACTTTCAGTACTTGGTAAGCTTTATTCTTATTTAAAATATTGAACAACAATTAATTTTCACGGTTTATAAAACCGCATCGATAGTCCTTTCCCCTCTCGCACTCCACTTACTCATTTCCAGCCTCCTGGACAGGAGAGAAAAAGCTGGTTCCCGCGCCCACATTTTTCCCTTCCTCAGAATGAAGCGCTGCTTGGAAATGGACTTCTGAGGTGTCCGTAGCAACAATTATTTGTGGATGTTTATAAACAATAAAACATGTTCTGGTTGACTTTTTTTGAATGTGAGTTTCTGCCTGTGATTTTAAAGCTGAAGGTTTTCAAGAGAGACAATCCAGTAAGAATGTAAAATATAATTTAACCGCTTTTCAAAGTGAGGATTAAATTGCCACATAATGCTATAAAGTATTTTACGTTGTAAGGAAGTACTTATGCTAGTTTGAAAACAATTCATATTAGTTGTTGGGGGAAAAATGCAACCGCTTCAGCAGGCTTTAAAAACCTTTAGCAGTCTAAAGTTCCATTGTGTGATAACGTTGTGTAGAAGAGGGTCCATGAAGAACAGATGATTGCTTACATTTCTTTATAGAAGAGAAGGATTTTTCCTTCTCTGAAAATCCTTTGACTATGTTTTGAAAAGAATGGAAACACTTTTCAAAAAATTCAAACTTATTTATTACTGTCTAATTTAGAAGACTGAATTTTTTCCCCAAATGTGACAATATGAGGAAATATAGGTACTGACTGAATACTGAGATATAATATTTCTAAGAAGTATCTAACCCTGGGTTCAGATCCTATTTACCAGTAGCCTGTTTTTTTCTGTAAAATGGGTATAAATAAAATAATGACTTCACAAGGTTGTTATAAGGCTCTAAGGAAATAATATAGGTGAAAATTCCATTAAACATTAGTTTTTTAAGTATTATTGCCACTATATTTGCCTCACAGATTTTATATATATTATTTATAGCAGCTATTTTAAAAATTACAGAATAGTAAAAAAAAAAAAAAAAAGCAATGAGGGCCATAATCCCTTTTTTATTTTATTAATTAATTAATTTTTATTAGAGAAGTTGTGGGTTTAGAGAAATCAGGAATAAAATACAGCATTCCCATATACGACCTATCATTAACACCTTGCATTTGTGTGTTTGTTGCATTTGATGAAGGCACATTTTTATAATTATACTATTAACTCTAGTTCATGGTTTAACTTAGGGTTCACTGTGTTGTACAGTCCATGGATTTTAAAAATTTTATTCTAGTAACATATATATAACCTAAAATTTCCCCTTTTAACTGTGTTAAATTATATAACTCAATGTTGTTAATTACGTTCACAATGTTCTGCTACCATCACTACCCTCCATTACCAAAACTTTTCCAACATCCCAGATAGAAACACTGTATATTTGAAGCATTAATTCCCTATTGCCAAACACCACCGCCATCCCCTATATTCTAGATTCAACTCTATGAGTTTGCTTATTCTAATTATTTTATATCAGTGAGATCATACAATATTCATTCTTTTGTGTATGGCTTTTTCACTCAGCACAATGTATTCAAGATTCATTCACGTCTCATCTATCAGAACTTCCTTCCTTTTTATGACTGAATAGTTTTCCATTGTGCGCGCGCGCACACACATGCACACACATATATATATATCACATTTTGTATATCCATTTATCAGTTGATGGACACTTGGGTTGCTTCCATCTTTTGGCAAATGTGATTAATACTGTTATGAACATCAGTGTTCAAATCACTGCTTTCAGTTCTTTTGGTGTATACCTAGAAGTGGGATTGCCAGATCATATAATAATTCTATACTTAGCTTTCTGAGGAACTATCAAACTGTCTCCCACAGTGGCTGCACCATTTTACATTGCCACGAACAATGAATGAGTGTTCCTATTTCTCTATGTCCTTTCCAGCACTTGTTATTTTCTGTATTTTTAAATTTTATTTATTTTAGGAGGTACCAGCAATTGAATCTGTGACCTCATACATGAGAAGCAGGAACTCAAACACTGAGCTACACGGCTCCAATGTATGTTTTCTTTTTTAATAGTAGCCATTCTAGTGGATGTGAAATGGTATCTCATTGAGATTTTGATTTGCATTAACTTAATGGCTAATAAAGATGATCATCTTTTCATGTGCTTTTTGACTATTTCTATTCTTCTCTGGAAAGCTGTCTATTCAAGTCTTTTACCATTTTTAAAATTGGGTTGTTTTTTGTGGAGTTGAAGGATTTCTTAATGTATTCTGGATATTAAACCTTAATTGGGTATGTGGTTTCCAGATGCTGTCTCCCATTGAGTAGGTTGTCATTTTAGTTTCATAATAAAGTCCTTTGATGTTAGAAAGTTTTAAGATTTTATGAGGTTCCATTTATCTATATTTTCTTTTGTTGTTTGTGCTTTGGGTATAAAGTCTAAGAAACCATTGCCTAACACAAGGTCTGAAGATGCTTCCCTAAGTTTTCTTCTAAGAGTTTGAGAGTTCTGGCTCTTATGTTTATGTCTATGATCCATTTTGAGTTGGTTTTTATATATGTTGTGAGGAAGAGGCCCACCTTCAATCTTTTGCATATGGAGATCCAGTTTTTCCAGCACCATTTGTTGAAGAGACTATTCTTTACCTTTTCAAAACTCAATTGGCCAAAAGAAAAAGAAAAACTAACAAACAAAAACAAACAAATAAACCACTTGGCCATAAATCTGAGGGTTGATTTTTGAACTCTTAATTCTATTCATTTGGTCTATATGGCTCTCCTTGTGCCAGTACTATACTTTTTTTATTACAGTGGCTTTGTAATAAGTTTTTTTTAAACTTTATTTTGTGCATTTAATAATTGAAAATATAAACAATTAAAAAATAAAAAGACAACACAGTTGAATAAAAACATACATTTCTCAATTAAATGTACTGGATACATATAAATTTTTTTTGAGTCATACAATGTGTTACACAATATATTTAGTTCATAGTAACGCAATCATACAGTGTTTTTCCTTTTGTGTCTGGCTTGCTTTGCTCAACATAATGTCCTCCAGGTTCATCCATGTTGTAATATGCTTTTCGACTTCATTTCTTCTTACAGCTGCATAATATTCCATCGTGTGAATAGACCACAGTTTGTTTATCCATTCGTCTGTTGATGGACACCTGGGTTGTTTCCAACTTTTGGCAATGGTGAATAATGTTGCTGTGAACATCGGTGTGCAGATGTCTGTTCGTGTCACTGCTCTCAGTTCTTCTGGATATACACCCAGTAGTGGTATTGCAATGTCATGTGGCAGGTCTATATTCAAGTTCTTTAGGAACTGCCAAACAGTCCTCCACAGTGGCTGTGCCATTCTGCATTCCCACCAACAGTGAATAAGTGTTCCTATCTCTCCACCTCCTCTCCAACTCTTGTAGTTCCCTGTCTTTCTAATAGTGGCCATTCTGATAGGTGTGAAATGATATCTCATTGTAGTTTTGATTTGCATTTCTCTAATCATTAGTGATGTTGAGCATTTCTTCATGTGTTTTTTTGCCATTTCTATTTCTTCTTTGGACAAATGTCTATTCAAGTCTTTTGCCCATTTTTTAATTGGGTCGTTTGTCTTTTTATTGTTGAGTTGTAACATCTCTTTATATATCCTGGATATTAAACCCTTATCGGATATGTGATTTCCAAATATTTTCTTCCGTTGAATTGGCTGCCTTTTCACTCTTTTGACAAAGTCCTGTGAGGTGCAAAAGTGTTTAATTTTGAGGAGGTCCCATTTATCTATTTTTCTTTTGTTGCACTTGCTTTGGGTGTAAGATCCAAGAAACTACCACCTACTAAAAGGTGTTGAATATGTTTCCCTACATTTTCTTCTAGTAGTTTTATGGTACTGGCTTTTATATTTAGGTTTTTGATCCATTTTGAGTTGATTCTTGAATAGAGAGTGAGATAGGAGGCCTCTTTCATTCTTTTGGTTATAGATATCCAGTTGTCCCAGCACCATTTGTTGAAGAGACTGTTTTGTCCCATTAACATTAACTTGGTAGGTTTGTCAAAAACCAGTTGACTGTATAGGTAAGGGTTTATTTCTGGGTTCTCAATTCTATTCCACTGATCGATGTGTCTGTCTTTATGCCAGTACCATGCTGTTTTGACCACTGTAGCTTTGTAATATGTTTCAAGGTCAGGCAGTGAAATTCTTCCCACGTTGTTCCTCTTATTTAGAATGCTTTTGGCTATTCGGGTGCACTTTCCCTTCCATATGAATTTAGTAATTGCCTTTTCTAATTCTGTAAAGTAAGCTGTTGGGATTTTGATTGGTACTGCATTGAATCTATGAATCAGTTTTGGTAAGGTCGACATCTTCATGATATTTATTCTTCCAATCCATGAATATGGAATGTCTTTCCATTTGTTTAGGTCTTTTAAAATTTCTTTTAGCTTTGTTTTGTAGTTTTCTGCATATAGGTCCTGTACTTCTTTGGTTAAATTAATTCCTATGTATTTGTCTTGTTGCTATTGAAAATGGGAGTTTCCCTCTGATTTCCTCCTCAGATTGTTCGATACTAGAGTACAGAAACATTTCTGATTTTTACATGTTGACCTTGTATACTGCCACTTTCTGAACTCATTTATTAGCTCAAGTAGCTTTGTTGTGGATACTTCAGGATTTTATAAGAACAGGATCATGTCATCCGCAAACAGTGAGAGTTTTACTTCCTCTTTTCCTATTTGGATGGCTTTAATTTTTTTTTTTCTTGTCTAATTGCCTTAGCTAGAACTTTTAGTACAATATTGAATAACAGTGGTGACTGTGGGCATCCTTGTCTTGTTCCCAATCTTAGAGGGAAAGCTTTCAACCTTTCGCCATTGAGTATGATGTTGGCTGTGTGTTTTTCATATGTGACTTTTATCATATTGAGGAATTTTCCTTCTATTCCTATCTTTTGAAGTGTTTTTATCAAAAAAGGTATTGGATTTTGTCGAATACCTTTTCTGCATTGATTGAGATTATCATGTGGTTTTTTTTCCTTCAATTTGTTAATGTGGTGTGTTACCTTGATTGATTTTCTTATGTTGAACCAGCCTTGCATACCAGGAATAAATCCCACTTGGTTGTGATGTATAAGCCTTTTGATATGCTGTTGGATTTGATTTGCAAGTTTTTTGTTGAGAATTTTTGCATCTATTTTCATTAGAGAGATTAGTCTTTAATTTTCTTTCCTTGTAGTATCTTTATCTGACTTTGGTATTAGGGTGATGTTGGCATCATAAAATGTGTTGGGTAATTTTCCCTCCTCTTCAATTTTTTGGAAGAGTTTAAACAGGATTGGTATTAATTTTTGAAATGCTTGGTAGAATTCACCTGTGAAGCCATCTGGCCCTGGACTTTTCTTTGCTGGGAGATTTTTGATGACAGATTCAGTCTGCTTAAATGTGATTGGTTTGTTAAGTTCTTATATTTCTTGTAGCCTCAGTATAGGTTGTGTGTGCATTTCTAGGAATTTGTCCATTTCAACTAGGTTGTCTAGTTTGTTGGCATACAGTTTCTCATAATATCCTCTTATGATTCTTTTTATTTCTGTGAGGTCATTTGTAACTTCCCCCCTTTCATTTCTGATTGTATTTATTTGCATCTTCTCTCTTTTTCTCTTTGTTAGTCTAGCTAGGGGTTTGTCAATTTTACTGATCTTCTCAAAGAACCAGCTTTTGGTTTTGTTGATTTTCTCTATTTTTTTGTTGTTCTCAATTTCATTTATTTCTGCTCTAATCTTGATTAATTCTTTCAGCTTGCTTTGGGATTGGTTTGCTGTTCTTTTTCTAGTTTCTCTAGTTGTTCAGTTAAATCTTTGAGTTTAGCTCTTCTTTTTTAATATAGGCATTTAGGGCTATCAATTTCCCTCTCAAGACTGCCTTAGCTGTATCTCATAAGTTTTGATAAGTTGTGTTCTCGTTTTCATTTGTCTCAATATATTTACTGATTTCACTTGCAGTTTAGGAGTGTTATTTAGTTCCATACATTTGAAAATTTACTTTTTTCCTATGTATTATTGATTTCCGGTTTCATTCCATTATGATTTCAGAAGGTGCTTTGTATAATTTCAGTGTTTTTATATTTATTGAGAGCTGCATTGTGCCCTAACATGTGGTCTATCCTGGAGAAAGATCCATGGGCACTTGATAAGAATGTATAACCCACTAAGTTTGGATGCAGCATTCTGTATATATTTGTTAGGTCTAACTCATTTATCATATTGTTCAAATTCTCTGTTTCCTTGTTGATCTTCTGTCTGGTTGTTCTATCTAATGATGTGAGTGGGGTGTTGAAGTCTCCAACAATTTTTGTAGAGATGTCTATTTCTCCCTTTAGTTTTGCCAGAGTTTGTCTCATGTATTTTGGGGTACCCTGGTTAGGTGCATAGACATTTATGACCATTATATCTTCCTGATGGATCATCCCTTTTATTAATACATAATAGCCTTCTGTATCTCTTATAACTTTTTTGCATTTAAAGTCTGTTTTGTCTGATATTAGTATAGCTACCCCTGCTCTTTTCTGGTTACTATTCATGTGGAGTATCTTTTTCTACCCTTTCACTTTCAGCCGGTTTGTATCCCTGGGTCTAAGGTGAGTTTCTTATAAGCAGCATATGGATGGCTTATGTTTTTTCATCCATTCTGTCAGCCTGTATCTTTTGATTGGGGAGTTTAATCCATTCACATTCAGTGATATTACTGTAAATGCGCTATTTACTTCCTCCAGTTTATTCTTTGGTTTTCATGTGTCATATCTTATTTTTGTCTGTCTTTTTACTCTTTTGGCTATCCTTTCTGCTATTCTTTCTTCTATACTTTCCTCCAAGCCTGTCTCTCCTGTCTTTTTCTTCCGAGTTCTAAAGCTTCCTTTAATATTTCCTGCAAATGTGGATTGTTTTTTGCAAACTCTCTTAGTTTCTGTTTGTGAGTATTTTATACTCACCTTCGTATTTGAAGGACAGTTTTGCTGGTTAAAGAATTCTCGGCTGGCAGTTTTTCTCTTTCAGTATCCTAATTGTATCATACCATGGTCTTCTCGCCTATGGTTTCTGAAGAGAAATCTGTACTAAGTCTTACTGGATGTCCGTTGTACATGACGGTTTTCTTCTCCCTTGCTGCTCTGTGAATTTTCTCTTTCTCTTTGACATTTGACATTCTGAGTAGTGTGTGTCTTGGAGTAGGTCTATTCGGATTTATTCTGATTGGGGTACGGTGTGCTTCTTGGACATGTAAATTCATTTCCTTTGTGAGAGTTGGTGAATTTTCAGCTATTATTTCCTCAAATACTCTTTCTGCCCCTTTTCCCTTCTCTTCACCTTCTAGAACTCCCATGACACGTATATTGTTGCATTTTGTGTTGTCATTCATCTCTCTGAGCCCCTGCTCAATTTTTTTCCATTTTTTTCTCTCTGTTTTATTATCTCTTCAATTTTAGCTGTTCTGTCTTCAGTATCACTTATTCTTTCTTCTATCATTTTGAGTCTGCTGTTGTATGCCTCAAATGTGTTTTTGACCTCACCTATTGTGTCTTTCATTCCCATGAACTCTGTTACTTTTCTGCTCAGGATTTCAAATTCTTCTTTGCACTCACTCAATGTCTTCTTGATGTCATTTATCTCTTTAACCATATTGTCTTTCAACTCATTAATTTGATTTTGGAAATTTGTGCACATCTCACTGATTAGTTCTCTCAAATTCTGCATCTCTTCTGGGGCTTTGCTATATTCCTTTTCTTGGGCCATGTCTTCTATTTTCTTATTATGTCTCATAATTTTTTGACTGATATCTAGGCATCTGATTAGAATGTAGTTTACTCAGATGCTCAATTTCTTTCTCTTTTGTAGGGATTTAGCTGTGGATTTTTCCTATACACCCTTTATCATGTTGAAGAAGTTTCCTTCTATTCCTAGTTTTTTAAGTGTTATTTATCAAAAAGGGGTGCTGAATTGTGTCAAATGCCTTTTCTGCATCAATTGAGATGACCATGTGGACTTTTTCCTTCATTGTATTAATATGGTTAATACAATGGTATATTACATGTATCGATTTTCTTATGTTGAACCACCTTTGCATACCTGGGATACATCCTACTTGATCATGGTTTATAATTCTTTTGATGTGCTTTTGGATTCGGTTTCCTAGTATTTTGTTGAGGATTTTTGCATCTATATTCATAAGATATATTGGTCTGTAATATTTTTGTCTTGTGGCATCTTAATCTGGCTTTGGTATGAGGGTGATGTTGACCTCATAGAATGAATTAAGGACTGTTCCCTACTCTTTAAATTTTTGGAAGAGTTTCAGCAGGATTGGTGTTAATTCTTCTTGGATTGTTTGGTGATATTTCCTCATGAAGCCATCTCATCCTGGTCTTTTCTTTGTTGGGAGATTTTGATTATTGATTCAATATCTTTACTAGTTATTGGTTTGTTGAGATCTTCTATTTCTACTTGAGTCAATGTAGGTTGTTAGTGTGTTTCTAGAAATTTTCCCATTTTATCTAGGCTATTTTATTTGTTGTCATATAGTTGTTCATAGTATCCTCTTATAGTCCTTTTTATTTCAGTAGTGTCAATAGTAATACCCTCCTTCTCATTTCTGATTTCAGTTGTGTCCTTTCTCTTTTTTTCTGTCAGTCTAGCAAAAGGTTTATCAATTTTATTGATTCTTTCAAAGATTCTATTTGTTGATACTCTCTATTTTTTCCTTTATTTCATTTATCTCCACTCTAATCTTTGTTATTTCCTTCCCTCTGTTCACTTTGCTCTGTTTGTGTGTGCGTGGGTGTGTGTGTGCTTCAACAAGTTGGCTTATTACTCACTGCAGTGAGGAAGAATACATTCCATGAAGAAATGTACACTTTCTTTTTTAAATTTTTAAATTTTTAATTACTTTTTTTCTTTATTTTAAAAGAAGTTTTAGGTTACATAAAAGGTACATCAAATATATAGGGGATTCCCATGTACGCCATTCCCTCCACCTCTCATTATTGTGGTACATTTGTTACAATTGATGAACAAATATTGAAGCATTGCTACTAACCATGGTCTGTAGTTTGCATTATGGCTTACACTTTGCACTGCACAATTTTCTAGGTTTTAACAAAATGTATAATGGCTGGTATCTGTCGTTGCAATATCATGCATAACAATTCCTTTGTCCCCAAAATGCCCCAAGTTACACCTATTCTTCCCTCTCCCTCTTCTCAGAACCTCTGGTGACCACTGCCTTTATATCAATGTTACAAGTTCTTCCATTACTAGAATAATATTAAGTCTACTTTGGCCCATAGTTGCATTCCTCCCTTATGTTTGTTCATTCTTCAATCTTGACAGTTTTGGGATAGTGATACCCATTCTACTTCCGATTGAGAAGGGCCTTAGGTCCCATGAGGCAGATGGATGGAACTATCTTGCTTGCAGTTGTTGATTCTCTCTAGTTTTTTGGGGGAGGGTGGGCATTGTGCATTATCATCATTTTATTAGTTGTCCTGGACAAGTCTGATGAACTGGAGAGTAGGTGTTAGCTGTAACTCTGCTGAGATTTAGGGCTTACCTGGCATATGAACAGCTGGAAGATTTAAGTCTCTGGAACATATATTTAACAGATATAGTGCTATTTATAGGTTCAAATAAAAGGGGCAGAAGAACCATGTGTAGGAAAATTATAAATGAGTCTAATTCTGTTAAAATGAGGAGATAGATTATCATATACTTCAAGGTAAGGCCTTCCAACAGAGTCCCAATTTCCTGGAGTTCTCTGCCCTGCCTGTAGTATCTGGATGTCACTAGAGTCCTCAGGAGCACCCCTGCTGGAGGCATTGTTTACTGTGGCAGTCAGTGAGATCCTTCTGAGAAGTGCATAAGCATAACCTCTGGAATGACCTTCTGACTCATTTTGAAATATCTTAGCTGTGAAACTTGTTCGTATTCAAAAATTCCCCCTTTTGGTCAAAGTCTTTTTCCAAGTGCATCACTATTTGGCGCTTGGTAATAATCCCTTGGTGCCAGGGAGGCCTATCTCCTGGAGTCATGTCTCATGCCAGGGGAAAGGCAGTGAGCTTACATGCTGAGTTTGGCTCAGAGAGAGGCCACATTTGAGTAACAAGGAGGTAACTCTTAGGCAATATATATTACTAGGCTAAGTTTCAATTTTTACAAGAAAAATGTTCATAATTACAAGCATTAATATCAAGGGCCTGGTGTATTGGTACTATGCACTGCCTATGTTCTCGAGAGATTCTTACTCCTCTATTAGAGAATGTAGCAGGAATCCCCAGGATGGGAATTTAATATTTTGTTGGCTATTGTGTAGGTTAGTTTACTCTTCTTTTTCTAGTTCTTCTAGTTTTGAGATTAGGTCTCTGATTTGAAATCTTTCTTCTTTTTTTAAAATAAAATTTTATTGAAGTATATTATTCATACATGAACATACATAAACAATAAATGTACAGTAAAATTTGTGAATTGACAAACCAAACATGGATATCATCATATAAGGCTCCCATATATCTCCCCACCACCAGCACCTTGCATTTTTGTGGAACATTTGTTACAAACTGTGAAAGAGCATTGTCAAAACATTACTACTAAGTATAGCCCATATCTTACATTTGGTGTATTTTTCCCCAACCCACCCAATTATTAACACCCTATATTAGTATTATATATTTTTCGTTCAGGAGAAAACATTGTCATATTTGTCCTGTTAACCATAGTCCATCATCCCGCACTGGATTTCCTGTGTTATAAGGTCCCATGCTTTGTACATCCATTCAAAGTGTACACTCATTGGCCCTTTTCATCAGAGTTGTGTTGTCATCATCTCAGTTAATTTTAAAATGTTTTCAGTACTCCAAAAGGAAAAATATCATACCCCCTTATACCTCCCTATTGTTGTCCCTTAGTATTGAAAAAAAATCTTCTCATTTCTGCAAAATATTAAAATATTACAATTATTATTTTATAAGTTACTATAGTTGTAATTTTTCAGTGTATCTCCATATTACTAGCACTTTGCAAAAGAAGAGCATTTTTATCTTTATACTATTAACCACAATCTTCATCCACCACTGAAAACACTCCGTTGTACATACCCTAGATTATTCTTTATTTTCCTTTCAATTGACATTTACTTCTACCTACTACCCCTTTCAGCCACAATCACATTTGTAAATCATCAGTGTTAGTTATATTCATTATAATGTGTTACTCTCAACTCTGTTTTCATTCTTTTACCATTAACTTTATTAATAATGCTACATACATTAAGCATCATCTCTCATTCTCAACCCACTTTGTTTCCTAGTAACCTATACTCTAGAGTTTACCTAAGTGAGTTTACTCATTGTGTTTAGATTGTATTAGTGAGACCATACAATATTTGCCCTTTTGTGTCTGACTTATTTCACTTAACATAATATCCTCTAAGTTCATCCATGTTGTTCATCCATGATGTCATATGCATTCTGATTTCATTTCTTCTTACAGCTGAATGGTATTCCATTGTGTGTATATAACACATTTTGTTTATCCATTCATCAGTTGATAAGAACACTTGAGCTAGTTCCATATTTGAGCAATTGTAAATCAACATCAGTGTGCAAATGTCAATTCATGTCCTTGCTTTCAGTTCTTCTGAATGTATTCCTAGTAACGGGATTGCTGGGTCATAAGGCAGTTCTATATTCAGCGACTTGAGGTACAGTCAAACTGTCTTCTGGAGAGGCTGCACCATTCTGCATTCCCACCAACAGCGAAGGAGTGTTCCTGTCTCTCCACATCTTTTCTAGCATTTGTAGTTTTCTATTTTTTCTTTTTTTAATAATGGCCATTCAATAAGGTATGAAAAGATATCGCAATGTAGTTGATCTGCATTTCCCTAATAACTAGTGATGTTGAGCATTTTTCATGTGCTTTTTGGTCATTTGTATTTCGTCTTTGGAGAAATGGCTATTGAACTCTTGGCCATTTTTAAATTGGGTTGCTTAATTTTTATTGTTGAGTTGTATGATCTCTTTATATAACATAGATAGTAAATCCTTACTGGATAAGTGATTTCCAAATATTTTCTCCCATTGAGTAGGCTACCTTTTTACTTTATTGACAAAGTCTTTTGAAGAACAAGTGTTTAATTTTGAGGATGTCCCATTTATCTATTTTTTCTTTTGTTGCTTGTGCATTGAGTATAAGGTTTAAGAAATTACCACCTACCACAAGATCTTGAAGCTGTTTTCTAAACATTTTCTTCTAGGAATTTAATCGTTGTAGCTTTTATATTTTGATTCTTGATCCACTTTGAGTTACTTTTGTAGAAGGTGTGAGATAGAGATCCTCTTTCTTTCTTTTGGATATGGCTATCCCATATCTAACTGTTTATTCCAGTACCATTTGTTGAATAAACAGTTCTGGCCCAGCTGGGTGGGCTTAACAGCCCTTTCAAAAATCACTTGACCATAGATATGAGGGTCTATTTCTGAGTTCTTGATTTGGTTCTATTGGCCAATCTGTCTATCTTTATGCCAGTACCATGCTGTATTTACCATTGTAGCTAAGTAATATACTTTAAATTCAGGAGGTTAGAGTCCTTCAACTTCGTTCTTTTTTTTTTTTTTAATAATAATTTTACTTTTTATTTTTTAAAAGATACTTAGATTACATAAATGTTACACAAAAATTGTAGGGATTCCCATATGCCCCACCTCCCACTCCTCCCACAGCCTCCCACATAAACATCCTTCATTAGTGTGGCACATCACCTGCAATAGATATACTCATCTTGGGGCTTTGCCACTAAGCATGGACCATAGTTCACATTGTAGACCACACTCTGTCACACACAGTTCTGCATGTTATGTAATGATATAAAATGACCTATATCTATCATTGCAATGTCACTCAGGATAATTCCCAAGTCCCGAAAAAGCCCCTGTATTACAACTGCTTTTCCTTCTCCCTGCCCCTAAAATGTCCAGTGGACACAGGCTCCACATTAATGTTGTAATTACTTCCATTGCGTGAATCACAATATGTCTATAACAGAATACCAGTAAGTCCACTCTAGTCCATAGCTCTTCCCCCAATCCTGAGGAGTCTGAGATGGTGATGTCCACTCCACCTCCAAGTGAGAGGGGTCTTATATCTCATGGATAAGATGGATGGGATTATCCTGCCTGCAGCTGCACTCTCTCCATTCCCTGGGATGGCTGTTGTCCGTCATCATCTCCCCACCAGGTGTCCAGGGTAAGTCCATTGAGCAACTTCGTTCTTTTTAAAGACTCTTTTGACTATTCGGAGCCCCTCGCCCTTCCAAATAAATTTGATAATTGGCTTTTCCATTTCTGCAAAAAAGGATGTTGCGATTTTTATTGGGATTGCATTGAATCTGTAAATCAGTTTGGGTAGAGTTGACATCTTAACGATAATCAGTTTTCCAGTCCATAAACACATAATGCCCTTCCATTTATTTAAGTCTTCTTCAGTTTCTTTTAGCAATGTTCTGTAGTTTTCTGAATGAAGGTTCTTTATGTCCTTCCTTAAGTTTATTCCAAAATGTTGATTCTTTTATTCTTAAATGGAATTTTTTTTGTGATTTCCTCCACCAGTTGTTCATCAATAGGGTATAGAAATGCTATTTATTTTTGCATAATCTTTGTTTCCTGCCACTTTGCTGAACTTGTCTATTCTAGTAGCTTTGTAGTAGATTTTTCAGGATTTTCTAGATATAGGATTATATCATCAGTGAATAACAAAAGTTTTACTTCTTCCTTTCCTATTTGGTTGCCTTTTATTTCTTTATCTAGCCTAATTGTTCTAGCTAGAACTTCTACACAATATTGAATAACAGTGGTGATAGTGGGCATCCTTGTCTTGTGCCTGGTCTTAGCGGGAAAGCTTTCAGTCTTTCACCGTTGAGTACAATGCTAGCTCTAGGTTTTTCACATATGCACTTTTGTATATTGAGAAAGCTTCCTTCTATTCCTCTCTTTTGGAGTGTTTTTTATCAAGAAAGGATGCTGTATTTTGTCAAAAGCCTTTTCTGTGTCAATGGAGAGGATCATGTTGAGTTTTCTTCTTCAATTTATTAATGTAGTTTATTATACTAATTGTTTTGAACCACCCTTGCACACCTGGGATAAAACTCACTTTATCATGTGTAACCATTGGCCAATTTGATATAATTATGAATTCCAAAAATATAATTGGATCATGCTTGTAAACTGATCTGTTAATCTGGGCATGATTAGGTTATGATTAGGGTGTTGAGCCCCACCCCTTGGTGGGTGGGGAATCAAATATAAAAGGCATGGCAAGAACAGTTTTGAGAAGCAGTTTTTTGAGAAGCAGTTTTGATGTTGGAAAGAAGGCCCCAGGAGA